>OY804604.1:2081270-2286264 GCA_963680895.1 Fragum sueziense | reverse complement strand
AACCAAATTGACAAAATTGGTCCAGAAAAATGACAAAGTCTGCCGGATAACAAAAAAAAAGTGTAGGTTGTATATCCACAGTGGGTTACTTCGCATACTAGTCGGTTGAATAAAGCGCTCATTTCAACCACGCCCACTGACGTCATGGTCAATGATCAGCCACGCCCACTGACGTCATGGTCGAAGCTTAGCCACGCCCATTTTTGGCTCCTCGCTCATACATATGGTACTCTATTTTGTGTTGTTTTGATGACGTCACAAACGTATCTTCATACATGTATACCTATAAGCGGAAAAAAATAGCATTCGTGCAATCGGCATTATATTTTAATCTGAATAAGCTTGCCACAAATAACTCGGTTTATTAACAAATGCGTGTTATTTGATGCATCTCGTACGGTTAGAAAGTGGTGCTTTTAATGAGGGGGCTGTAAACCTTAACGGAACACAAATGATACTCGATATGTTAATAAACCGAGTTATTTGTGGCAAGCTTATTCAGATTAAAATATAATGCCGATTGCACGAATGCTATTTTTTTCCGCTTATAGGTATACATGTATGAAGATACGTTTGTGACGTCATCAAAACAACACAAAATAGAGTACCATATGTATGAGCGAGGAGCCAAAAATGGGCGTGGCTAAGCTTCGACCATGACGTCAGTGGGCGTGGCTGATCATTGACCATGACGTCAGTGGGCGTGGTTGAAATGAGCGCTTTATTCAACCGACTAGTATGCGAAGTAACCCACTGTGGATATACAACCTACACTTTTTTTTTTGTTATCCGGCAGACTTTGTCATTTTTCTGGACCAATTTTGTCAATTTGGTTTATCTACTGTGTATATTTTTTACGCAGACTTTGACGTTGAACAAAACAGACTTTGTCCGCAAACCAATTAGACTTTGTCATTCTATATAGAAATATAGTTGGAAAATTCAATCAGACTTTGTTTTGTTATGAAACCAACTCCGTTATTGAACAAAACAGACTTTGTCATTTTTTCTGTCCAACTTTGTCATTTTGGACGTCAGACTTTGTCATTTTTTACGTCGAGTTTTGTTATTTTCGCCAAAATAATTATTTGAACATAACACAAAAGAAGAAAATGCTATTGTTGTAAAATAATACGGACCTTCAAATTTCCCATACTTTTTTTTAAAACATAGAGACAAAAGATGAAATTGTCTTAATTTCAAGGGATGTGGCCTTAGTATTTGTCAACGGAGCTATACGCATCCGATTAGTGCGCGAAGTAACCCACTGTGGATATACAACCTACACTTTTTTTTATTATCCGGCAGACTTTGTCATTTTTCTGGACCAATTTTGTCAATTTGGTTTATCTACTGTGTATATTTTTTACACAGACTTTGACGTTGAACAAAACAGACTTTGTCCGCAAACCAATTAGACTTTGTCATTCTATATAGAAATACAGTAGGAAAATTCAATCAGACTTTGTTTTGTTATGAAACCAACTCCGTTATTGAACAAAACAGACTTTGTCATTTTTTCTGTCCAACTTTGTCAGTTTGGACGTCAGACTTTGTCATTTTTTAAGTCGAGTTTTGTTATTTTCGCGTCGAGTTTTGTTATTTTCGCCAAAATAATTATTTGAACATAACACAAAAGAAGAAAATGCTATTGTTGTAAAATAATACGGACCTTCAAATTTCCCATACTTTTTTTAAAACATAGAGACAAAAGATGAAATTGTCTTAATTTCAAGGGATGTGGCCTTAGTATTTGTCAACGGAGCTATACGCATCCGATTAGTGCGCGAAGTAACCCACTGTGGATATACAACCTACACTTTTTTTGTTATCCGACAGACTTTGTCATTTTTCTGGACCGGTTTTGCTAATTTTAATTATCTACTTTGTACATTTTTTACGCAGACTTTGACGTTGAATAAAACAGACTTTGTCTACAAACCGAGTAGACTTTGTCATTCTATATAGAAATACAGTAGGAAAATTCAATCAGACTTTGTATTGTTATGAAACCAACTCCGTTATTGAACAAACCAGACTTTGTCATTTTTTCTGTCCAACTTTGTCATTATGGACGTCAGACTTTGTCATTGTTTACGTCGAGTTTTGTTATTATCGTAATAAGGATTCTTTCAATATATCAAAATCAATTAAATTTAAGCGGTCAAGGGTTTTCGGTATACATGTAACATTATATTAACGTTTAATGTGGAAGGTACTTCGCCTATAAGATACTTTGTTCGCCACACAATGAATTATTCAAGCGCATCTTTGAAGCGGATAACTCAATTTTTAAGATTCTGGAACTGTACTGGTTATAATTTTATCGAATTTTAGCTACATAATATGGATATTTTATAGCGTTTGATATCAAATACCAATTGTGTATATGACAAAACTGTAATTGACATATATCATGATGTGAGTGATGTATGATAAGTAAATGTTCCTGACTTTTCAATAATGTGTTATTTCCCCCACTCCTATGATATAAATTTTCTCTTGATTATATTCCCCTGATTCACAAAAAGTCAATTTTCAAAAAGAAAATGCGGATAGTTAACATACAATTTTATTGTATGTCAATGAGAGAAATAGGATTTGATAGCTTTCTACCATTTAATTTGTTTTGGAAACTTGTCTCATTTTGAAAATACTGACAGAGTAGATATTTTCTAGATATTTTTTCGTTGACTTCAATGCAAACTGTAAAGCAATTATCTCCTATTGGATTCACAAAATTTAAAACAAAAATGCCCTGGTCACAATATACGCCGCCCCAGAGACTAAGTTTTAAGGGGGCGTAACTCACGCAAAAATCAATGAACCATAAAAACCTCCCTTCAAGCGCATCTACCAATTGAGGTGATAACATTGACCAAGTTTAAAAACAATTCCAGCCAGAAACTTAGGATGAGTTGAGCTCACAAGAAAAGTGGATGTACGTATGTACGTACGGACGGATGAACGGACGGACGGAGAAGATGACGCCAATATACGACCGTCTTCGGCGATGTATAAAAAGTAAGATGGTAAAATATTTCTATTAACCCATGTCTACAACATATCCAACTTTCATAGAGACCTATATGCTCGAAGTGTTTGTTCCAATTAGAGTCCAAGGACCTTAAGTAGAAGGCTTTATGAATATTACTCATTAGGAGTTGTATAAAGTTGTCTCGATACAATAAGTTTATTTCGACGCTATCCTTATCGATCTGCATGATTTTGTCTTGAAGATGTAATTAAATTCCCGTTATTCTTCCTGTTATCCCGAATTTTGACAAAAAACATTAATTAGACACATCGCTTGTGAGAAAGAAGGAAAACGTATTTCTTTAATATATTCGTGCTATTGGCATTATATTTGAATCTAAATGAACTTGCCAACAAATAACTCGGTTTGATAACATATCGAGTATCATTTGTGTTCCGTTAAGGTTTACAGCCCCTCATTAAAAGCACCGCTTTCTAGCCGTACGAGATGCATCAAATAACACGCATTTGTTAATAAACTTCGCATAAGTTGATTCACCGTGCAGGATTTCAAAATTATGCTTCAAGAAGAAAATTATTGAAAAAATTATTTTTTCACTATATTCATATGCAAGGGAGGTAATTTTGAACACTTTTGTCAAATATTTCCATAAGTATGCATTGATTTTAAATTCTAAACCGTACAAAATGCTTATGTTTGTATTTGGAGTGGAAATTTAACACAGTTTAGGAATTACCGGCACTTTCAAATCAAGTTTGGCCTCTGGCTCTTTGATGCTAATGAGGGGTTGGATACCTTAATATATCACTATGTATTTGATTCGAATTGACAAACAATTCCAAAGCCCCAATGTACCAGTGGATCATTATCGATTCAATTTAAGGTCTTGATAATAGCATTGAACAGCTTCGGTGTAAAATGAATAAATGCTGGAATATCATCTGAATGATACTTTCGATTGATTAATCTGAAACGAATAGAGTCGAATAAATTTGAAAAAAATATTCTACTTATCTCGCTGTGATTTCGGGTTCAAACGACTGTAAAAATGTACTAGCTTCATTACTTTGCCGTATTTATTTAAAGGTCCAATGTCATTCCCAGGTCTGTTAAAAATGAACTACAAAGGTGGTTTATAGCATTATGATTGTTCGTTTATAGACTTCGGGTCAAACAAAGTAAAATTGATACCGAAAATTATATATATAGATAATCATGCTATCTAAAAAGAAGATCAAATATTTGACTTTGCTCTCAGATATTTACGAACCGATTTCATGTGTCTTTTAAGTCAGTCGTAATCTAAACCGCTACAAGTTAGACGAAGCCAGAATGTTGCAAACATAAAAAGGGTCATATAAAGATTATCACACATCCCAACCAAAATGAGTGAAAATGTATCTTTTAACGACAAAAGACTTAAATTGGACTCCCAAATACGCTGTCCTCAAATTAATTGAACATGAATCCCAAAATGCCATGCAAAATGGAGAAATACTAACTACCGTTGATTATCATTGCGAGCTGATATTTACTACTTGTACAAGCGATAGGTTGTCAAGGTTATTCGAAACGCATCCGTACAAGGATTAAACCGAAAAAAAAACAGATAGGAAGTCTCTATCAATCGCGGGTTAAAATCAATATGAAATGTATACCTCGACAAAGTTATGTCATAGCGAAATAAAACTATCCGACTTATTCTATCTAATATATTGGTGAAACGGCTTCGGTGGACTAAAAATATCTATCCTTATGAGAACATTCGACATCCAATGAATGCTATATTCGACTAAGAACTACGAACTGGGAAAATGGTAAAGGTATCGAGTAAAGGGGTTTGGATTCAAACGCATTATTGAAAAATGAATTGAAATTTAGCCCTCAACATACCATAATCTCACAAACACGTCTAAAGACTCATCCAAAGCATATGTAACGAAACATTGACTATCCCTTGACTTCAGGAATATTTTCGCGAAATTTACCGAGTACCGATAGTTTTACCATTCGACTTGAATACATAGAGGACGTAAGAATGTTTTATAAATATAACAAAGAGCTATGACCCATAGCCGATCGAATTATCTGTCATTAAACCCTGAATTAAGATAGAATCACCGTTTACGATAACCGAGCAGATGGAGCAGATGGAGCGATCCAGAATCTTTGTTAGAATTCACTACTTACTTAGTCTAGGAAGAGAATCGCCAAGTCACCGACGAATGATGATATCGGCGATGGTTTCGGCACAAATGGAATGCATACAGATTTTAGCCAAACAGATTATAGACGGTCAATTACACCTTTCTCAAATGGATGTCGAGTACTTTCGACGTTACAGCCAGTTGCTTAGAGCATTAAAGAGTAATACAGTGCCCTTAAATCGAAAAAAGCACTTACTGTCATTAAATCATTTCGTTTTACCGAGACTTTTGCGACCACAGTACCTCCGTCTTGCAATAAGGATTGAATTAACTGGTTCGTAATACCCGGTAGAATAAACGCTATAAATGCATCATGGTTTACTCGAAAACCTTTACAAGTACTGTTTGACATGAACAGTTTAGAAAAAAAACCGGTATTGGTCTACGCATTAGAAAAGTTGAACATGACTAAACCGTAACTGGAAGTTGTGTCATATTAAAAACGTGAGAGCTTTTAATAAAACGTAACATCTTGTGCTCAAATCTTCCATCCCTTTCATCTCTAAAAAGGCTTCTAGACAGTATGACGTCATACTGTTATAATTACGTGGCAACATCTCGAAATGACAAATATTACATTCTAATATCATTTTCCGAAGTTCAGCATAAACTAGTGATTTATGGTGCTTAAAGATGCCTTACATTCCCATTTCAAAAAATATATGTTTTGATGCCAAGATTGGTTATTCTAACACGTTGCTATTAATCTTTGTTAAATTGACGCTGATAAGCAAAAAGCGATTTCAAAGTTGAGACGAAAATGATGAATTCCATTTACGTGCGAACTGTAGTTTAGTGCAATTGATTCAGTTTTAAGAAAAAACTGTGTCATTTAGCCTGTTTCGAAGTTGAAATGTGAGAACAACGAACGGTAATTCTGTGGTAGAGTGTGGTTATTTGCTTCGTTTGAGGCAGTATTTTTGGTTAAAAACTAACTATACTTAGCGCATTGTCTTTAAAACTTGGCGAATGTGTCGTTATATACTATTGTGTATATAATAGTGTGTAAAGAGAAAAATACACCGATCAGTTTAGAATAAAACAACAACAATAATAATAATACTCATAGTGAAAGTGATTCCAATATTAACTCGTCGTGATAGAGGATAATGTGTTTACGAGGCGGAATATGCGAAGATATTTCCACATCGGATGATTCATCTACCCGTCCGCATCCGGATCGAAGTTGAAATGTGAGAACAACGAATGGTAACTCTGTGGTAGAGTGTGATTATTTGTTTCGTTTGCGGCAGTATTTTTGTTAAAAACTAACTATACTTAGCGCATTGTCTTTAAAACTTGGCGAATGTGTCGTTATATACTATTGTGTACAATGTATATAATAGTGTGTAAAGAGAAAAATACATCGATCAGTTTAGAATAAAACAACAACAATAATAATAATATTCATAGTGAAAGTGACTTCAATAATAACTCGTCGTGATAGAGGATAATGTGTTTACGAGGCAGAATATGCGAAGATATTTCCACATCGGATGATTCATCTACCCGTCCGCATCCGGATTAAACATATATTATATAATTATATATTATTTATATTATATTTATTGTATTAACTTTAATAGGCTTGATAAATTAAGATCGAAAATATTAGAAACATCATGTTATTGCTTGTATACTTTGTTTGCCACGAAAGAGAGAATAAACTATCCGCACTAGTATATTTGACTCGACTTTGTTATTTGACTAAATTCGTTTTCTGTAAAATGGATTATTTTCGGCCGACCTATGCCGAATGTCCGGGATCAAACCTTAATTAAACTACGACTAACTATCGCTCCATCGTCTGTTCGTTCACATTTTTGCGTTAACGCTCTAGTACCCCCATGAATATAAGCCTAAGATTATGTGCCTGATGGGACTTGAAAGTGTTGGGTTATGCGCCCTTGAATGTAAAAAAAGGCCGTGTTTGATTGCATTTTTACTCTTGTAATCGCATATATTATACAGTATCGGCCAATCAAGTTGGACAAAATGTTTTTTAAAGTGACAGTTCACATTTATTTCATTTTTTAAGAGTATGTCGTGATGCAAAGATTGTATGTTCTAATGTGTATAAATGCAATCAGTTTTTTTTTTAAAGTTGTTATATATAAGTGAAAAATATACCTTTAAAGTTGAAACAGGAGTGACAAATTCTGTATAAATCTTAACTGTTGTCCACAACAATTTGTTTAATTTTAGCACAAAAATATACATTTCTCGTAAACGGTTCAATATTTTGACTTGAAATTTTCAGAATTTTCATAAGAAAATATGCTCTTTCAGATAGAATAAAAGTAAAATTCGTGTAAAAATAATTGTAAAATGTCACTTTAAGATATCTTAAATTTGCGCTATTTTCAATCAGAATTTGTTTATTCTGACTAACCTGATCTTAAGTCGATAAATTGGCCGTTTTCGGTTTAAATCTAGTAGACACGCATATGTACCGATCGAGACAACATTTGGTCATAGTACTGTTGATATAAAGATCCTGTATAGTTGAGAGTTATATCCCGGACACACATATACATATCCTTAACTGATTCAGTTAAATGCCTTCGGATTGAAGAAAATTGTTGTTCTTCGTTTTCACTCTCGCATCGACACGCGTTGATTAAGACTCTGCGTATAAATGCTTGACATCCTAAGATCGATGATATTTTCGGCCTGATTAGATTCGTACATGTTGAGTTATGCGCCTTGAAAATTAATAAAACGCACTTTTGACTTTGTCTTCGTGAAATCGTCCGCAAATATATAAATACCCTATATTAACAAAATGTGGTTGATTCTATATTTTCCGCATATTCTAAATGTCCCGCCTAATCCTTACCTTTTTCGTGTGTTCGCTGAATTTTATGCGATATCATTGAAAATTTCCGATGATCTCAGTTCTATGACGGGAAATGTCCATTGTTAATCCTAAATTTACCAAAGACCATCGTCAATCCTAAATTTTTACCAACTCTTAATTAAGGGTTAAAAGGGACATATTGTTTACGGTGTATGTTTAGATAGTTTTATCAATAACGAGTTAATTTTCCATTGTCCGTGAACTTCTATTGTTAGCGGAATAATGGGTATTACGTCCCAGGTATTGTCTGAACTCTTAATTAAGGGTTAAAAGGGATATCTTGTTTATTGTGTATGTTTAGATAGTTTTATCAATAACGAATTAACTTTCCATTGTCCGTGAACTTCTATTGTTAGCGGAATAATGGGTATTACGCCCAGGCATTGTCTGAACTCTTAATTAAGGGTTAAAAGGGACATCTTGTTTATTGTGTATGTTTAGATAGTTGTATCAATAACGAGTTAACTTTCCATTGTCCGTGAACTTCTATTATTAGCGAAATAATAGGTATTAAGCACCAGGTTCATTTTAATCACCTGGACAGCCCATTATCGCCATACAGAACTTTTTATAGGCGATGACTTCGATCATTACAGCTTATCTTTAATTAAGGTCTATAATGATCATCTCGTTTATGGTTTGCGTTTGGATAATTCAAGCGTCGGGATGTACTTTTTTTATATGCGAGGTAAGAACGGTTTTAAAACCCTTGAGTTATTTCGCAATTCCGATCTTTTTCTCGATATAAAAGCAGTATTCTATTTTAAATCCCGCGAAAAAGATCAACGATTAATATTCGACCTCGTTTTCGAGGCAGTTTAGACAATAAGGACTATATCATCGATTAAAGGAGATTGCTCCAGTCTTTACGGAATACTCGGTCATTACTGTAGTAAATTAAATGTTTCGTACCAATACGTTTCGCTATCATATTTTCGATAATATAACGCATTATTTCAATTTACCATTTTCGACGGAAAAAGTGTATTCATTATGCGAAACTGATTTCCTCAAGATGGAAATGGATTATTTAGAGCAAGACAGTCGTAAGTGTACATGCAGTTACCACTGTTTTGCGTCATTTTATCCGTGTGTAGCTGATGAAAATTGCTGCAATTCACTAATAAGTGCGTTGACCTATACATTTTTTGAATTATTATCAGGTCATGTCGCTTAATAAAATAAGGGAGTTTTATCAAATTCTATTAAGTAGAACTTGAAATATTACCCAAAAAATGTAAATTTTGACATAAAACACTCCAGCTTCGTTGATCTAATCGAACACGTGAGCATGATGTTTTCTACATATACGCGTTTATAAAAGCACATATTTTGGGTTTTCCGTTCTAAGTAAATGAAAGACGTTACTTTAAATTTAAATTTCGGGACTAAACGATGAATATACAGCTTTTTATAGACGATTTAGTGACCTTGGACAGGTGCGTGAAATTGTGCAGTTTTTCGAAGTAGGGGTATGTGGTATAGAACAAACGATTAAATCGATCCTAAGATTTGCTTAGTTGCGCAACATTCAATTACTCGGACACAAAAGGGTTATTATCCGAGTACCATAAGATTATCCGATATTTCTATTGTTACTTAAATGAACGGATGTTCCTTTGCGGAGACTGACTAATTCGATCAATTACTCGATCAAGATAACATTTTAGGAGATTAAAAGGGATTAAAACTGCGCATCCACGGTGTTGGGGGGATTAAAATTTGTCGTTAGTCCGACCTAGATAATCCTTTCCCGAACGAGATCTAGTCTGATCGTGACGTGTGAGAAAACATTGAGAGAAAACAATAAACATTGAGACAAGGAAGAAAACATTGAGACAAAAGAAAACATTGAGACAAACAAAAAAAAACCATTGAAACAAGAAAGAAAAACATTGAAACAAGAAAGCAAACATTGAAACAGAAAACATTGAAACAAAGGAGAAAACATTGAGACAAAAGAAAATGCTGATAGCAGTAATCCCTTTCGTGATACGACGTCAGCGGTGAAACGGCCTATGGCGTTCTAGTTAGAACTAAAAATAGACCGTGTGGGAATTATGGGTGTGGCTTGAAAATAATCCCTAGGAAAAACCCGAGAATGGGCGTGGCTCCCCTTCGATCCGTAACGTTGTTCCGACCTATGACGTTGCTCCGATCTATGACGTTGATTCGACTCTGAGTCCCCTGAATTGACGTTAGTGGTCAGCCAGCCTATGGTATTCTTGATAGAACTAAAAATAGACCGGAAAAACCCGAAAATGGGCGTGGCTCCCCTTCGATCCGTAACGTTGTTCCGACCTATGACGTTGCTCCGACCTATAACGTTGCTCCGATCTATGACGTTGATTCGACTCTGAGTCCCCTGAATTGACGTTAGTGGTCAGCCAGCCTATGGTATTCTTGATAGAACTAAAAATAGACCGGAAAAACCCGAAAATGGGCGTGGTTCGGTCGTGGTTCACCGTGATGTCACGTCCGGTATGACGTCACTGGGAATTTCCCCGGAAATGGGCGTGGCTTGGGCGTGGCTGACCTCTGATGTAACGGGTCAATGGTCAACCACGCCTACTAACGTCATGGTCAATGATTAGCCACGCCCACTGCGTCATGGTTAATGATTAACCACGCCCATTTTTGGAGCATCCCAGCATCCAAAACGTATTCAAATGCACTACCTATACTACTGACAATGCATGCGAAATACTTCTTTTCAAAACTATCATAATTTAATAATGCTTTAGTAGAGACAGACAGAATTAAAGATTTATGATAAAGATTCAGTTGCATGTTTACACTGCCCAAAGAAATGAAATTCACAAGATGTTAATCCTAAATTAGTCATACCAATTCATATGATTTAATGCATTCAAATGCGATACTCTGTTCGGTATTATTTTTGTTTTAAACTGCTCAATTACAAAGTTATGAATCATTTATACTAAAAATGATAATGTTTTGCTAACATAGAAAGACAGAGACAGAAAAGCAGGCTAATGTTAAATCATATAATGGTGGTCTAATTATACCGGTTTAATCTTAAAAAAAATACTATATCGAGAGAATTTAAAACATTTTCTCAGACAGTCTGTAGATATGTTTATTGTCAACTATACCAAGAAAGATAACTCTTGTTTAACTACAAACTCACCTTGCCTGAAGATTTAACTCCCTTGTATAAACACGCCACAACGATAGTCCACGATAACAATAGACATAGAGCAAGCTGCCAAATTGGTGTACCGACGTCTTCAGGATGTAAACCCACGGATTTCTGAATAACTGTACGTCTAAAAGAAAAAGAACAAATTATTTCCCTTTGTTACCCTTCCTTAACAGAAAAACTGATCAAATGCAGTCTTATATTCTGCTACATGTGTATCTGCTTGCATCATATGTATTGTCATTCTGCTAATTTATGCTTGATGAAGATAATGAAGCAGCTATAAGAGATTAACAGTATGCCCTGATCAAGTTGTGTGTATACACAGGCTTATCTTGAACTTTGTTGGTCTATCGTGCCTTTGGGTCCTTTTTTTCAAAATCATGGCTCAATTAACTATTGCAACGTTACAAAAATCAAAGCGAAATGTTAAAAAGATCCGCTGAAGATTAATTATATTCGACAAACTTGCGACTGTCACAAAGTGTGATGTCAGACAGATAGAAGAATTACTGCAATTTTGGGGTGAGGTTGAATGTCTCACTAAAAAGATTGTTGATGAAAAAATAAACATTTCATTCTGTGTTTCGTGGAGCTTATCGAAAACAGAATTGAAGACATGCAACACATTGTAATTAAAATATAGCCTACATACTCGCTACATCAACATTTGAAGTTCGCACAATTGACTTCGAGCAGGATGGTGAAGGTATAGTTGGTAGGCGAGCACAAACACATTGTCCCGTTGTCCAGGGTGGAAATTTATTTATTTGCAAACAGCATACTAAAATATTATGAGTTCCGTTAAACAAAACACCGTAATTACAGCTCAAATAAGTTGTGGTGACAGCATTTTCGAACGGAACTGAATACATGAAAAGAAGCGTAACTAAAGCATACATACTCGAAGAACATTTCTGCTACGGCGACATTTGAAGTGTTTGTACAGTTGACTTCAAGCAAGGAGTTGAATGTATAATTGGACGGTGAACACAAACATCTCGTCCCGTTGTCTACAGTGAAGTTACCCGTACATTCCTCCAGCTTTTTAGTTGTCTGTTCTACGCAACCTAGTTCTATCCATTCCTGGTATATGATAACAAAAATATAACAATAACAAATGTCCGTACAGATCTTTAAGAAAAAATATAACCTTGCCATAACAAATTTACGAGTTACCCATATGCCAACTTTTGTACTGCAAAAATATTTTCTAACAGACAGATAAATAGATATAAAATTAAATTCAACAAGGAATTGAGATGCATAGCAAGAAATTCCAGAACATCAGATACTTGAATTGAAAAAAAGGGTAACTTAAATTCAGCATAATGCTCTTGTAAGACCTATTACACATCTTGATAAGAAACGAAATACGATTTTGTCATCGCAAAAAGTTTTGGGGCTATAACATTTCATATTTTGATGAAAAAATCCAGATTGGTTTAAGCCTTCCTTACAACCCGTCGTGCGTCTTTATATATCGTACGTTTTAAAACGTACGATTTATAAAGACGCACGACGGGTTGTAAGAGAGGCTCATGAATTGTCTGGTCAATTCTTTGTTGCGTGCAGTCTGCGTCGTATTTGCGTTTACCAAAATCCTGCGCTTCACGTGCGTGCATCGCACAACTATGCGTATGTTTTAGACACAGACCGCACGCAGGAGCACGTACGACCGGTTGTAAGAGAGGCTTTAATGTTTAAAAAAATATGTTCTTACGTCTTTACATTTTGTCCACGGTAGTGTACCCTGCATGGACGAGAAGAAGTAGTATAGGGTGTACGCCATGATCACATTATAGTAGATAGCCACGACCAGTGAGATTAACGCCATCGAGATTCCAACTCCTGCAATAGAGACAATGCAAGATTATTTACTGTAATTACCAATGGGTACTCTCCAAAGCCGAGGTCTATTGATCATGTCATCAAAATACGTATCATTTCATCGTAGATTAAAAGAAGAGGCAATGCACTCTTTTTTTAAGAGAGTACCAATGGGTAGCACACGAACACATATGTATGGAAAGATTAACATATAGTAAAATCGTGAAAAAATATGCAAATGATCCATAAATTAAGGCAGCAGTTTTGATTACATTATGATAATATTACTTTTAGCACCAGGGTTCATATTCCAAAGTGCAGTTGGCCCCTTGACAGAGTATCGATTCATAACCAAAATCTGTCCATTTATCTGTCCATCAATCAAACGGTCATAATAAGGTATCTACCTTTGGCACAGAGATTCATATTTCAACTTTCAGTTGGCCCCTTAGTTAATTTTTGGCCCTTAACTAGATTCTGTCCATTAATCCGTCCATAATCATCATTATAATGATTTATTTACCTTTAGCACTTGGATTCATATCCCAAACTGATGTTGGCCCCTTGGCTGAATAATGGCCCATAATCAGAATCTGTCCATAAATTTGTCCATTAACACAATGGTCATATGGCTACTTTTCAACGAAAATCTCGTAACTGCAGCTTAAAACAAGCTGCAGTTACGAGGATTTTGTGTAGAGCGACGAATTATACTGATGTATTTTCCTTTAGCACTGGGGTTCATATTCCAAACTGCATTTGGCCCTTTTGGCTGAGTATTGGCCCATAACCATAATATGTCCATAAATTTGTCCATCAATCTGTCCGTTTATCTGTCCATTAATATAATCTCCATATGATAAGATATTCACCTTTAGCACTGGGGTTCATATTCCAACTGCAGTTGGCCCCTTGTCTGAGTATTGGCCTTTAACCAGAATCTGTCCATAAATTTGTCCATCAACACAATGAGCACATGGCTGCTTTCCAACGAAAACTTCGTAACTGCAGCTTAAAACAAGTTGCAGTTACGAGGATTTTGTTGAAAAGTGACGATATAATAAGTTATTTACCTTCAGCACTGGGGCTCATATTCCAAACTGCAGTTAGCCCCCTTAGCTGAGTACTGGCTCATAACCAGAATCTGTCCATAAATCTGTCCATTAACACAATGATCATATCGCTGCTTTTCGACGAAAACCTCGTACTTGAAGCTGAAAACAAGCTGCAGCTATGAGGTTTTTGTTGAAAAGTGAGATTGTACTGATGTATTTCCCTTTAGCACTGGGGTTCACATTCCAAACTGCTGTTGGCCGCTTGGCTGAGTATTGGCCCTTAACCAGAATCTGTCCATAAATTTGTCAATTAATACAATACTCATATGGCTGCTTTTCAACGAAAACCTCGTAACTGCAGCTTTAAACAAGCTGCAGTTACGAGATTTTTATTGAAAAGCGACAAATTATATTGATGCATTTACCTTTAGCACTGGGGTTCATATTCCAAACTGCAGTTGGCCCCTTGGCTGAATATTGGCCCATGACCAGCTCCATCATGTACATGGGTTTGCCGATCAGGATCTGTAAGATGAGGTAGGCAATCAGGAAGGCAGCTGAAAATGGAGAGAAAACTAAATAAAATATTTCCTGGATGGCAGAATTTTTACATGTTCAAATTTAATGAGCGGCAGATGAGAAAATTATTGCAATTTTTTGTATTGGAATTGTGCATTATAGCGTGGAAAGTGTTGACAGAAAAAAAGAAAGTGCTAAATCCAGGAAACCTTTTTTCACTCTATTCTTTCAAAACTCATTTTAATATCTTTAGCGATGTTAAAACATGTTTTTGTGAAAAGATCAAATATGTGAAAAGATCAAATATGTTTAAAAACTTTTTTCCAACTTGTCACATAACAAAATAGTAATTTTATCAAAGGGACATAATTTAGAAATTAATCAATGGACTATTAACGAAAATGCTTATGTACATTTCTGCTTACAGAATTAAGACTTCCTGTAATTCTTTACATTTTCGAAAGGGTAAATTGTATTTCAATGCACAAGGAACATGACATAAATGCACATGTATGCCTACGTGTTTATTAAGATGATGAAGCAATAAGCATGTCTCAAAATAGAATACATACAATTACAGGCAAATATTGAAAATCACACTTTCTGCGTTATGAATTTATTATTTATGACTCACTACTTTAATCCTTTTACAAAACAGCACATTGCTCTGACGACTTTACGGGTGGCCGTTTTGGAAACTTGCGGAAAAAGACAATTTTTATCCAGGTTATTTCCCCTATCTCCCTTCCACTTAGTCTGGTTTCAGACTCTGTATATTTGTGTTATAGCTACAAAAATCAAGGCGTGCAACCATGACAAACCTTCAGGATTAAGTACATTCTCTTTCCTTTGTCTGATATATAAATAAGAGAATCAGAGACTTGAAATGTCATTTCATTTAATGACATAGTTTAAATTTAATATCTCTATTTATGATTTTCTGAAATTCTTCGTCCCGTGATTAACAACAGTGTATATCCTGGTCCAATTCAAACGCTAGCAGCTATGTCGGAATGGATGTTGATTAAGATATCATTTGCGTACAATATTGCATGGACAATATTAAGACAAAAGGAGAAAATATTTGTTATCAGCATTTTCTTCTTCTGTATATTTGTTCCCAATGAGTAATGCCAGGGACGTGAAAACCATAGTTTGTTGAAAAACAGCGAAATTGTGATCATTTTAACCCTTTTCCAAATGACAACTATTTTAGCTATTCCAGTTTCAAATGTGATGCAGACGACAAAATAGGTTTTAATTAAATCGAAAATGTTGATGCTTTACGAGTAATATAGGAAGAATTATGAGAAACTGCTTGTAATCAACATTTCCCAATTATCTCTAGATGGTTTTTAAAGATTTATTAAACAGATATATTAAACAACAACGTCAATATCAGGTCTAAGGAATCGCTGTCTATAGGCGTAAGAGTAATTTTGTGTTTATGTAAATGAAAAAATCGTTTTAAAAAGGGTTGTTACATAAATTGAAAACATTTTCCAGTACATTAAATATTACAGATTTAATCAAACTTGTCAATCAAAAACACAACTATGCAAACTCTTTGATTCAAAGCCAGGGGCGGTCCTAAATAAATTTCGCCCTATCTGTCCGTCTGTATGTCTGAAATTTGTCTCTATTCATCCATTTTCGCGAGTTAGTCTCATATGTTTCGTCCACTCCGCCCGAAACTGTCGTAACTACAGCTAATTCAAGCTGTAGTTACGACATTCTCGAACGTAGTTATCTCTTTTTTTGTTAAATGCCTTTGATATTTTTCATTTCATTTCTAATTATGTGACGTTTTGCATGAAGTGACAGACATAAACGAAAATTGTCTCATAAAAAGTTATTATTTAAACTGAACAAATTTTCTTGTTCATTAAACAATATTACAGATGTTATCTAACTTGTCAATAAAAAACATATATCGGCATTTTTCAACGAATGTGGTTGTATATTAATGTCATCCGTTCTGTTTGTTTGTCTGTCCGTATGTCTAGTAGGGCCTTTACACGTCCCTTTTCGTGTATGCATCTCCTTAATATCGTCGGCTACGTTCGAAATTGGCTTTCTAAGCTGTAGTTACGACAATTTCAAACGTAACCAACTGTTTTCTATTCAGCTTTGATACATATTTTTACGATGTGTTTCTAATTATGTGACGTTTTGCATGAACAGACAGACATAGACGAAAATTGTCTCATGAAAAAAGTTATTAATATATAAGCTGGATGAATTTTCCTGTTCATTAAACAATATTAAAGATGTTATCTAACTTGTCTATTAAAAAAAAAAAACATCTCGGCATTTTTTAACAAATGCAGTCGTATATTGATGCCTTCCTCTCTGTTTGTCTGTCCGCATGTCTTGAAGGGCCTATCACATCAATTTTCGTGAGTTAATCTCCTACATTTCGTCGGCATTTTCAAACATTTTCAATCATAAATCCTAATTATGCATGTAGCGTTTTGCATGATGTGACAGCATCAAACGAAAAAAATTGTCTCATAAAAAAGTTATTATGAAGACTGAAAATTATCCCGTTCATTAAGCATAACAATTATATTATCTAACCTATTGAACTTTTTTTTAAAAAATAGATATGTTGACAAACTTTTTTGTTACAAAACTAAATTTGGTCATATGTTTTTGTACTCATCTTGACCCGTCTATACGTCTGTTGGGTTGTGCGTGTCCACGACCCAAGTCCCAAACTAAAACACAAAATACAAAACAATGTAAATTCTTACCGCCCACGTATTCGTAAGCCAAATATGGAAATCTACAAACATTTCCTAGACCAACCGATAAGCCCACACATGACAGGATAAATTCCGCTTTATTTCTATATGTGTTCTTTGAAGAGAAAGCTTTGGAAACATTGGGAGAAAAGAAGAAAATGCTGATTATCAGCATTTTCTTCTTTTCCCTAAATGCTTTCTATCCCATGATATATCCATTTTCGGAGTTCGTTACCCATTTTGCGATCAATAGCTACTTTTTGTAATAATGTAGACATGTAGTTTTGAAAACTGTACTAACAATCGTCATGAGATTCCAAATTTTCAACATATTAAACCTAAATATTGCTTAAGAATGGGTTAAAATCTTACCGCCTCCATATTCATAAGCTAAATATGGAAATCTCCACACATTTCCAAGACCGACTGATAAGCCCACGCATGACAGTATAAACTCCGCCTTGTTTCCCCACTCTCCACGATCTTCAACGTCGGAGGAGGAGTCCGATAGAGAGCCATTGCTCACGTCCGTCGTGGAGGTGCCGTTTGATCTGGGTTCTTGGTACTGCAATGTAGAATAGAAAACTTTGATTAATCAGATTATTTAATTAGACTTTTAAACTTTATCATATCTTAAGAGCAGGAAAATGGCGTGTTCATGAAACTAAAATGTACGCGAGACAACATTAAATTTCATTCTCAAGTATGATCATCATGCAAAAGAAGAAAAATCACTTTGACTTTCGAAAGCAGGAATAGCGAACAGGTGGCCAAAAATGTGAAATGTCAACCAAAATAGAAAGTCATAATCATTATTACAAAACCTCGTAACTTGATTAAAGCTGGATATACGATGTTTTGCCATAACACCGACGATTAAGTATTGGGTGACAATGACAAACTGTGCCTTTGCTTCAACCTTTTTAACCCTTTCACAAGCGGCATAGTTTTAGATATTTCCAATTTGAAGGCCGCAAACACTTACGAAAAATTAAATTGTTATAGAAAGCGTTTGTGTACAATGTAGGACAGAAAATTTTGAGACAACTTGAGAAGATGCATTCTATATCACACGTACATAGACATAATGAAACATGTTTTTTCACTTTAGATATTCGAAAAAATCTTGCATGTCGCTGCTTTTCAACAAAAACAGAAAATTCATAACTGCAGCTTGTTTTAATCTACAGAGGGTTTTGTTGAAAAGTGACGATATTTTCTTCATCTCATCGATATTTGGCGGATGGGGGATTTTTTTTTTTTCTTTCAAAATGGGTTAACTTTTCAAGTGACTTGCTAGCATAAATAATTTTCCAATTTAAAAAGTGACAATAATCTTTAGCTACAAACATGATGTAGCAAATTGTAGCTAAATTAATTCAACAATGTTGCTCTCAAGTAATTTGTCGCCTGTTTGTCTGAAATGTATTGTTTACCCTTCTCCAAATGACGAATATTTAGGATGGTCTAATGTCAAAGGTGTTGCTTTTACATCAGCCACTTTAATTGGAAATAGAAAATCTGTGATTTTAAGAATAGAAAATCCTTGAGTGAAACGAAGAAAATGCTGAAAATCAGTATTTTCTTCTTTTCCCTCAATGTTCTCTAAAACATTCTTTGGCGACGTCAAATTACTGGGCTTGTTTTGGGAAAGAGATAAATAAATGGGTTGCCCAAATTGGCGTAAAAAGTCATTTTATCTGAACATCAGTTAAAGTACATTTTGATGGTTAAATTAAAAACTGCTGTAAGTAAATACATGTTAACGTATACAACCCATCATTAGCACCAAAGAGACAAAGGCGAAATTTGAAATGTGCCAGTAAATCATACACTGTGTTATATTTCCATTCCAAATACAAATATAAGCATTTTGAACGGTTTAAAATTTTGAATTAATGCATAATAATGGGAATATTTGACAAAAATGTTATAAATTACCTCCCTTGCATATGAATATAGAGTAAAAAGATATTTGTAAATTATTTTCTATTGGAAGCATAAACTTGAATCCGGCACGGTGAATCAACTTATTTGAAGTGTATTTACAAGTGTGTGAAATTTGATTCATGTCCCATGGCTAGGAGGTGGTATTTTTAATGTTGGGTCATATACCTTAATAAACACGTACAATATTTTGGGCTGAACCTCTGATTCGCTTGATTATGTTTATTAGGCCAATCCAATCACTTTAAATGACTAAAGATGAACTTCAAACCCTAAGGCCCGACAATAAATATTCTTTAAATTGAAATTTTGAGTTGAGGATGACAAAATATATCTAGGTACTGTCAAAACAGTCACAACAAAAAATCTGAAATGGTACTCCACCCCAATGAGACTCAAGCGACATCTGAATTATTCGGGGGACGTCGTAAACATTCGGCGGTGGAGCTTTCCACCGCCGAATGTTTACGACGTCACCCGAATAAGTTTGGATACGATACACATTTCAATTTGAAATGTGGTGAAGACAACAATTTGAAGTGAATGAAATTTTACATATTTTGATCTTTCATGGTAGAAAGCATTGTGGGAAATGAAGAAATTGCTTGTCACAAGCAATTTCTTCATTTTCCACAATGTTTCCAAAGCCCTTTGCTTTAGAGGAGTCAAAAAGAGTCACTGTGTGGTAATGGGTTAATTGTTTGTTTTGTTATATTTTGCCTTTAACCCATAGAGGGTGTATCTGAGCAATAAAATATAATTATTCTATTCTATTCGTAACGAATGTTAACGACGTCGCACGAAATATTCCGACGTTTGCGTGAATCTAAATAGGGATGGACTACCTTAATGACAAGAAATTGTTTGATGAAGGTGGGAGAGTAGCGGTCATCAGCATTTGGCCATTTTCTGCTTATTGTTTCCATAGATGAATGTTTAGGAAATGTTAAAACCACACAGCAGTGGAAACACTGGCTGTCAACAATGAAGTCCTATTTATAATCCCTGACATATTTTTATCTTTGTTGTGAATGCCAGGTCTTATCAGATGCGCTATTTTTTCAATAGCACTTCCGCTACCGGAAAATGGCGGAGGTTTAGTCCTCAATCTAATATCTACAGTATCAAAATTATTACCTAAAAATTGTATGGAAAGAAAGATAAATTATTTGCTTTTCCTTATAGTACACTGAAAGTTTGGGGAAAACCAATTAAGCCCCTCGTATATTCAAACACTAGTCCGGACAGGGGCTTGCCTCTACCTATATTTTGTAAAATTTTCTTCGCCAATTCTGAAGACCTTTCTATTTGACTAGTCTGAAACTTGACAATCAGTAATGAGTAAATTAATTGATACAATGACAATAAGACGGTCAAGTTGTAAAGTTAGGATAGGTTACATACCTGTACGGTTTGTTGGATTCCCCCAAAATTTCAGTGTAATATAAGGAAAATTCGGTATTTTCTTCATTTTTGGCAAACTTGGGGACGGGGATTAGCCCCTCTACCCCCCCCCCCCCGTTCCTATGGTAGCCTACTGAGAGGTGTTTGTTTAAGCACAGAAAACATTGTGAAAGATAGAAAATACTGATGGGGGTATTGTTTTATCTTCCCTCAATGCATTCCATTTCTTTGTAAGATAAGCATAGATCGTATGTGGAAGTGGTAAATGACTTAACCCTTTTCCAGACGGCAAAATTTTAGGGTTATCCTCAAAAGCCATTTGTGGAATTTGTGTAAAATATGGCATAGAAAATATTGAGACAAAAGGAGAAACTGCTGGTTATCAGCAGTTTCTTCTTTTGTTTCAGTGTTTTCCCAAGCCTTTTCTAATAGAGACGTCAAAACCAGGTCTAGTTTCGGAAAGTGTTACGACAACAAACCATAAAGGATGTTGACCGATCCTGACTTTACGACTAAATGATGTGGCCAACATCCTTTTTGGTCTGTCATAAAACAATTTCCATTTTTTCTCTATCCCGCTTTCAAACCATAAAACTCTTTCCTAAACAAATTTCTGGCTTTGAAGCCCCTGATAGGAAAGTATCGGGAAAAGAATAAAGATTCAAACAAAAGAAGAAAATGCTGATGACCAGCATTTTCTTCTTTTGTCTTAATATTTTCTGCGCTACATTCTACATACTTCTTCGATCAAATAACAGCATTTTGGGTGTGTTCCGACGGTGCAAAAATTGCCGTTTGGGAAAGGCACGGGCGGATCTAGAGGGGGGTCGGGGGGGGGGGGGGGGTGTTCGGACCCCCCTTTCGGCATTGGCCGAAGATTAAATTTTTGCTATATAAATTTAGTGTAACGTTACATATTTATTACATTTAAAGCCATTATTTGAGCTTGGACCCTCCCTGGTAAAAAATCTTGGGCTTGGACCCCCCCCCCCCCCCTTGAAAAAAATCCTGGAAACCTTGAAAGGTTTTATGAATTTGGCCGATCCTGACTTTACGACTGGTATGGTCAACATCCTTGTTCGGTCTGAATCACTAATTAACCTGGCTAGAAGATCACGGTAAAACAAAATGAAAGTACAAATAATTGGTTTATTAGGGTTTTACGTCGTTTTCAGCTGCTATGGTCATATCGCGGCGGCTGAAGCACCTTACCGTGGATTCCTGGTATTTTCTCTCACCAGTACCACCACAATATCCAAACAGAGCCTCCAGTTGCTTTCTCACATAGATGATTCACACACATTGATGAGAGACAAATGACTTTTTGTCCAATGTCAGAATGGATACTGGTCGAGCCGGGGTTCGAACTCGCGACCCCTAGATTGAGAGTTTCCGATTTTGCCGACTGAGCTGTCTGGGATCGGCGAAAGACAAATGAGTCCAGATACGGAAAAAGGTCATTTATAGCATTGAGGCAGCCATATTTCAAGATCAGTCAGTGACTAAATGGAGACTGACATAAACCCATACTGCTCTTTTACATTTGCTTAGTGTCATGAACACTGGTGGTGAACTCGGTCAAAGCGAGGGACGTTTTTTCTCTACAACAAGGTATAGATATTTTGCGTTTAAATGTGAGTTTAAAGATTTTTTTCTAATGACAATGAATTTGTTCAAAAAATAGACCGGGTTTACCGTTATTGTTGTTATAAAATCTCGTAACTACAGCTTTATCGAAACTGTAGTTACGAGATTTTATAACAACACCGACGGAATACATTGTTCGCGAAAAAACGTCCCTCGCTTTGGTCGAGTTCACCACTAGTGATACTGCTCTTTTATGTTTGCTTAGTGTCATGAAGAAGCTATTGGAAAACATAATGATTCCTGATCAGACTTCTTTTAAAGTATGTCTTGATGCCAAGATGGGTTATTCTAGTGCATATAAATGCTGTTAGTTTTATGAATATGTTGTTGATATGCAAAAAAAAAAAAAAAAAAAAAAAAAAAAACACACGCCTTTAAAGTTAAGACAGAAATGACAAATTCCATATACATCTGCACTAATGTATACATCAATTTGTTTAATTTTAGTTAACGCAAAAATGTATTTCTCGTAAAGGGCGCAATACTTTGATTTTCAGAATTTTCATAAGAAAATATGCTTTTTCAGATAAAAAATAAAAGTAAAATTTACGAAAAAGTATCTGTGAGATGTCACTTTAAAGAACTATAAACGTACTTCTATTAAGAAGATACAATAGTTATTGACTAAGCGCTTGAAATAAATTCATCACTTTCTAATGGGTTGATGAAGTTATAATTCCGATTTTAACGTGAGAAAAGTTCGTATCAATGCGTTAACGTAAATGGTTGTAACTGTATATGTTTTGTATGGATGACTTACATTGGTTTTGCACTAAAGTTTCAAACTAACTTTTTATGTGACTGCCAAAATGCCTGAGGATGTACATTAAATATAACTTTAACGCTTTCCTAACTAAACTCTGGTTCACTCGTTCCAGATTGAAAAGATATTGAGAAAACATTTAGACAAAAGAAGAAAATGCTGAGAACCAGCATTTTCTTCTTTAGTCTGAATATTTTCTGAAATAGTTTCTTATTAAACACAAATCCTATCGTTATCAACATTAATGTTATCACCTGTAGTAGATCTAACTTTCAAATTAGAACTGTCCAATTTGTTGCCGTTCAGGAAAGAGTTAAAAGTAGACAATTTTCGTGGCTTTACCCATATTTGCCCAAACTTTCTATAAGCTGACGAAATGTTCATTTACATAATATATAACACTCTACCCCCGCGCAAAAATACTATATTTTTGTGTATAGCTATCTTAACGAAATGGATTTGGGAAAGAGTTGAGTGAAAAGAAGGAAGGCTGATATATATGTACAGCAACTTCTTATCTAACCCTTTCAACACATATTACCCTAAAATTTACCAATTCCATTCTGCGAATAGTTTGAGTTTTGGCGCTTCCAACAACTTTCAATTAAGCGCAGTCAACAAAAAATAATCAATGTAGTCGTTTGGGAATGTTTTTTTATTGGTTTCGGGAAATTTTAATCCTCGTCTATTTTACACTGATGAGTTATATGAAATATAGGCTTGATATTGAAATATAAAATCGTAGAAAAGGACATTTTCCTTTACATGTAATTATTTCCTTTCCCATTGTCTCTATGGTTTGACAGCTTTTCTACATCTAGCATAGGACAGACTTGTTGTTTGTGTAATACCGGTATCATGCCTCTTCTGCCTTTAACCATTCCCAAACGGCAAAATTTTCTGATGACAAATTGAAAAGCTGTTGCAGACGACAAAATGGGTGCTAAAAAGATTGTATTTGTGTAAAATATAGCATAGAAAATATTGAGGCAATAGGAGAAAATGCTGACCATCAGCATTTTCTTCTTTTGTCTCAATTCTTTCCAATCCTTTTTTCTCGGGGACGTCAAACCAGGTCTTCTTTGGGAAACGGATTAAGAACAAAGTTTCCAACGAAGTCTTGTCTCAATATGGCCTTATGGCTTATAAGCTTTTGGTTGTTTTTTTTATATCAATTCATAATTCAATCTATATTTGCTATTTTCACATTGTCGTCTGGAGCAGGCTTTAGTCAAGGGGTTACATAAAAAATGAAAAAATATCATGTTATGTTGTTCAGTACAAAGCAATTAAAACGTAATTAATGAAAGAAAACGGCAATACATCATGTAGAAACTTTAAATCAAAGGAAAATGACTTAACGTATACAACCCATCATTAGCACCAAAGAGCCAGAGGCGAAATTTGAAAAGTGCCAGTAAATCCTAAACTGTGTTATATTTCCATTCTAAATATAAACATAAGCATTTTGAACGGTTTAGAATTTTGAATTAATGCATAATAATGGAAATATTTGACAAAAATGTTATGAATTACCTCCCTTGCATATGAATATAGAGTAAAAAGATATTTGTAAATCATTTTCTTCTTGAAGCATAATCTTGAAATCCGACACGGTGAATCAACTTATTTGAAGTGTATTTACAAGTGTGTGTAATTTGATACATGTGCCATGGCTAGAAAGTGTTGTTTTTAATGATGGGCCTTAAACATTTCGCGAAGAACATCTAATTTTGAAGCACATAATAAAAGACATTGGGAAAACATTGAGACAAAAGAAAATAAAATTGCCAACCTCATCGTTTTCTCCTTTTGTCCAAACGGTTTACTGCTTCTCAAGGATTGGGCGTAAATTCTATCTAAATCAACAATTTTTATAACTTTACCCATTTTGTTGCCAAATTTCAAATTTGAACGTTCTTTTCCGTTGATCGTGTGGAAAAGGGTTAAGGTCTCTTTTGATCAAATATAGAATGCAAATGAAATTTAATTCAAATAGAAATAGTTGATAACAAAGTCAAGTAAAACCATTACATGATTCAATAACGTTACATCAGTCTTGCAAACTTTATTCAAAAAGACTTCCTCAAATCCTTTCCCGAACAAAAAATCAGTCTGGTCCCAAATCAAAGGCATTGCTTAAAAAGTTCGATGCCTGTTTATGCGAACAGTTGTATGTTTTCGTGTGGAAGACGTTGATTGAATCGGAGAAAATGCTGATATCGCAGGGGTTTTTATCTATTCATCTTTTCTCGGATTGATTTCCATTAGTTCCATTATTTTGTTACCAAGTCTCAAATTATTTACTCTTTTTGCATAAAACGCGCTTTACATTTGAACCTTTCCAGCACATGAATAACGCGTCGCTTTTCAACGAAAACCTCGTATCTGCAGCTTGGTTTAAGCTGCAATTACGATGTTTTCGTTGAATAATGAGAAATAATTATTTCAACCTTTTCATCACATGAATAACGTCTAGTATGACAGCCCTTATTTAAAAGCATTGGAAGATACATCGAGGGCTTAGTACTAAACTATTGTAACTACATTTTGTAAAATTTTACAGGACAGGGGAAAAATTAAATAACTTTCCTTAAGTTAGAGAGGTATTTTTTTTTTTTTTTTTTTTTTTTTTGAAATCTCAAAATCTGTTTAATGTGACATAATTGAAACCCTATATAAGATCGCATGATGTATACCTTCCTAAAGATTCAGAAAAAAAAAACAAAAGAAATAATTTCTGAAAAATATGCAGTTACAATACCTTGTCTATGGTTTTGACGTCCCGCACAGAAAATGCCTAGGAAAATATTGAAACGAGTAATTTCTCTCTTTTTCTTTACTTTATTTCCAATGGATATGTAAATGGTTTGCCAAATAATTCTGTTTATCTTATTTATTTCCATTCCTGTGGACGGCAACAGTTTTTCTCTTCGTTTTAACCCATGACAAGAAGGCAAAATTTTAGACTGGTCCAAATTTAAAGATGTTGCAGGCGACAATTTCAAGTGGGTGAAATTCTACATTCTTTGGTCTTTTTGGGTAGAAAACACTGTGGGATTGTGGGAAATGAAGAAATTGGTTGTCACAAGCAATTTCTTCATTTTCCACAATGCTTTCCAAAGCATATATCTTATATAACGAGTGTCACTTATAATTGGAAGTAAGAAAATTAATCTACCTTTTCCTTTGAAACTTCATATGAAGACGGCATTTTCTCCGTAATCAAATGTATCTTCTCTAAAAACTAAAATCAGTTTATTTCTTCTCTCGAAACTATTTAGCAATAACAAATTTCTGTCCCTCTTCTAACTGTGTCTATTATATCCCAAAGACTAAAGCGTCAAAATTCATAAATTTTCACTGTTCACACGACCGTCAGCTTTACTACTTTGGGTTATATCATTTGCATATTTACCTTTATATACCTTAACAAGGTGAACGTTTGATTTATTATGACTCACCGGTTTCAGCATTTACGTCAAACAAATAACTAATCTAAAAATAGAAGTTTCGTCCATCCTTCCAAAAGACAATGAAAAATTAAGGCTTATCCCAAAATTCTGATTATTTATAATTTGATAAATAAATGATTAAAGTGACTTTTCACGTACATTTTTTTCATAAATTTTACTTTTATCTTTATCTGAAAGAGCATAATTATTTTCTTATGAAAATTCTAAAAATTCAAGCTAAAATATTGCGCCGTTTACGAGAAATATATATTTTTGTGCTATAATTAAAAATAATGTTTTGGGCAGTAGTTCAGATTTATGTGGAAGTTGTAATTTCTGTCTCAATTTTAAAGGCGTATTTTCCGCTTATAAACAACAATTCCAAAAAACTGATAGCATTTCTACGCGTTAGAATAACCAATCTTTGCACCAAGACATACTTTAAAAATGAAATTGAAATGATAATATTATGTCCCTTTAACCTTAATAGGGATATATAATTAGCTAAAATGGATCGATTTATACTTTTTTATATAGTTTTATCATTGCGTTTGTCCGAACTACGTCAATATTTACATGCTTATTGATATTGTATACCTTATTGATTGCTGTTTTGCCGAATAAATGAATTTGATAAGTGTAAAGCATGTGATTGTACTTAAGCTGTGTACATGTAACATCATGTAACACATCTTTCTTCGAAATTCCTGGTGAGGCACATCTTCCAAAGAAATCCTATTTGAAAATTTTATCAAATATTTTATTTCTCTGGTAAACATTGCAGCGATAGAAATGTAGATATAATCAGAATCTTCAATAACACCAAATCAATACAGAGAGACGTCATCGATGAACTAATGGTGGTTATAGGCATTTCTTCTTTTGTCTCAATGTTTTTCCAAAACTTTGCCTTTTAAGGGCAATAATTTCAAAAATTGTGTCTGGAAAATTGTGTAATTTCCAAATATTTTTCACATATATTGATAGCGTAATATAGGCCTTCCATAGTACAATATCATGGTGGGGAATCACGTGACCAAACAACAAAAACAGTTTTTTTTATAAAACACCAACAATTGCAAAAAAAAATTGTATTTAAATGTTCGATTTAATTTCGGTTTGGGAAAGAGAAGGTTTTACAATGCCATATTTTTTTTTAGATTTAGTAGATTCTGCGCCTGATTAAAACGTTATTGACGACCAACCAAATTTTTGGTTGGTCTTCAATAATGTTTCATTTGCTGATTTCTGAAAGATCCATCGCTTTCAGAAAATCCCTGCCGAATTCCCGCCTTTTCTGCATCAATATTTTTCTTTTTTCAAATCGGTCAAATATGTACGGAATTATTAACAAATTTCGAAAATGTGTGGTTTCCCGTCGTGTAGAAGGATTTCTTTACAATTCGCATGGATGCGTTTGCGGAATGAAAAAAATGCTGTTGCAAGCACCTGATGCAATTGAACTTTTACCTATTTAATAATTGATATTTATAAAGTGTATACAATTAATAAATATTCGCGTGTGGTGATCCGATCAATGTCAAGGTGATAAAGTAAAGTGCATATTCGAAGCCTAGTTTCAGTCTGTAATGTCATCCCAAATTGTGCATAAAAAGTTTCCCGATCTTAGAGTCACAATTAGTATCAGTAGTCTCTGATTTTCCCTTTTGAGTTGGGGCAGAGAAGGTTTTACAATGCCATAATTTTTTTTAGATTTAGTAGATTCTGCGCCTGATTAAAACGTTATTGACGACCAACCAAATTTTTGGTTGGTCTTCAATAATGTTTCATTTGCTGATTTCTGAAAGATCCTTCGCTTTCAGAAAATCCCTGCCGAATTCCCGCCTTTTCTGCATCAATATTTTTCTTTTTTCAAATCGGTCAAATATGTACGGAATTATTAACAAATTTCGAAAATGTGTGGTTTCCCGTCGTGTAGAAGGATTTCTTTACAATTCGCATGGATGCGTTTGCGGAATGAAAAAAATGCTGTTGCAAGCACCTGATGCAATTGAACTTTTACCTATTTAATAATTGATATTTATAAAGTGTATACAATTAATAAATATTCGCGTGTGGTGATCCGATCAATGTCAAGGTGATAAAGTAAAGTGCATATTCGAAGCCTAGTTTCAGTCTGTAATGTCATCCCAAATTGTGCATAAAAAGTTTCCCGATCTTAGAGTCACAATTAGTATCAGTAGTCTCTGATTTTCCCTTTTGAGTTATAGTGATTTGCCTCTCAGAAGAGAACAGACCATAATCGTTTTTAACCCATTCCCACATAATTGCTCTTTCTGACTCCCCACACTATAATGGCTTTGGAAAACATTATGGAAAATGAAGAAATTGCTTGTGACAAGCAATTTCTCCATTTCCCACAATGTTTTCTGCCATAAAAGGCCAAAACATGAACTTGAAATTGTCGTCTGCAATATATTTGAATTAAGATAAGTCTGAAATGTTGCCGTTTTGTAACATAATTGTATACATTGATCCACATTCAAAATCTTTAAATGCCCGAAATAGGCAAATCAGGTAGATATCGGCGATCATTTATAGAAACAACTTAAAGCTGGAGGGTAACAGATGGTCTAATTGCAAAAAATGATTTTTGAAAAAATATGCAAAACTTTTATGTTGGCCACCTCAGAATGGTCAATAATATGCGATTCATACAGAGATTGAGCCGAAATTATAAGAGAGATAGCCGAATTTAGGGAGAATCCAAACCCAAATTCAACTCCGTCACAGATGCGGTTGAATTTATTTTTTAACTGTCACGCATGCACATACGGCGCTGACCAAGATTCAAACGAGATTCATACTTGAATTTCAATATGACGTCATCATGTATGTTGTGACGTCATTTTAGAAAGTCGCAGGTCCTACTGCTTTTGACTTACTTTCGACATCGCTTCATGAATTTGGTATCAAATTGCGAAAAAATGAGTCGTTGCTTCAATAGTTTGCCGTAATCATTTAATTGTGTCATATAAAGCTTAAAAAGTGTACATTTCGTTTTGTTTTTGACAATTTTTTTGGTCCAAATCTGGGAAATAGTAGCTTTAAACATCTGTAACGATTCTCGATTAATTTTATATACTTGAAAAACATTAATAAATAAGGAGGTCAAATAAACCAGGAAAATATATAGTGAACATGTACACCATGCTTTCCTTTCCATACAATGTTACCTTTGCACTTGCTTGACAATAAACAATGAGTCATAATTTAAACCACTCCTTTCCAACTTTAATTGGATTATCTTAATTTACATCACAACAATGATGGGGAGGTTTACGAAAGAACACAAAATGCTTGATCACCGTAGCATATCCTCCTTTATTTATTTCGCATTTTGTTGTTTACCTCACGTATACTGGTTTAAACCTTTCCCAAGTAAGACACTCCTTGGTATTTGTAGTTCTGAATTCGAAAGGATTAGGAAAATATTAAGGCAAAAGAAGAAAATGCTGATGACCAGCATTTTCTTCTTTCGCCTTTATATTTTCTGTGTTTAATTCTTGATCAAGTTTGTCGACTGTGGCATCTTTCATATTCATATTGCTATCATCTAAATTTGTTGCATTTGACAAAGGGTTTATCAGTTGTTTTTATCGAAATTAGCATAAATATGTCCATAAAAGGAAATAATAGTAAATATTCGTGTTTATGTATCATTTCATTGCATAATTGCAATTTTAATTTAATTTCTTTGTCACGCATGAGCAACGTGTGGTGGGAAAATACCTTTGTATTAGGCTTTTTGATGTTAAGATGAAATGTGCTAATTTAAACATTTCTTAAACAACAAAAGTTTGCACTTGTCCAAAATCAATGGTGTTGAAGCAGATAAATAAATGATCCTGACAACGCAAGATCTACAAGTTATAGTATAAAACAAGATGTGAATGCCCCCCAAAATGGCTATTTTTCTAAAATGTTTTTCAAAAAGTTTTTTTGTTAAGGGTTGATAAGGGTTACCAAATGACATTGAGGAAGGTCAAATTGTATGGATCAGATGGATATCATTGAAAGGAAGTTACATATCAAATTTCAGCTTTGTATATCGAATACTTTTGGAGAAATGGCAAAATGTTAAGTTTTCGGACAGACAGACGGACAAACAGACGGACGGACATGAATAAAACAATATGCCCCCGATCTCTCGATACGGGGCATAAAAATCTTTGTGATGAAACGCTGCATGGAAATCAGAATTTTCACCGTCATAAACAATAACAAACATTGTGTTCCTTATATTACCTAACTGGCGTCCGGTAGAAACAGGTTTGGTTTATTAGCATAATGATATGGTTTAACCATTTTCCCAAACGTCAAAAAATGTCGAAGTGTTCTCAATGTGTGTTAATCACCCGACTTTGTTATGATATAAGTTCGTTTGCTTTCGTAAACAATCATGCATTTTCTTAAATCTTAGAAATCATGGAAATTCTTTAATCTCAATTTTGGAAGACCCTCCAAAATTTCCGCCATATTTCCCATCTTTATTTTTAGTACAAGGGTCCCACTCCATCTCTTGTTAAAGATAAGAACATTCGTGGAAAGTGATATTCATACTGTAATTGATATTTCTTAAAAGGTCTTAGATGAAAATAGTCCAAATGTCAGAAACCACATTTTTTTTCTATCTATTGATCATATTTCTCAACATGTTCCAAAATGGCAAACATTTAGGCTGTTTCAGGTTCAAAAACGTTCGTGTTACCTATATGAATGTAGATATTGATAGGATTTGTGTAGAATATAGCACAGAAAACTGTTGAGACAAAAAAGGAGAAAATAATGGCATTCAAAGATAAGAGGACCATACATGAAGAGAACACCTACAAAAAGACTCCATTTCGATGCTTTTCAGTGAAAACCTCGTAAGTTCTGCAGCTTAAAACGAGCTGCAGTTACGAGGTTTTCGTTGAAAAACGACGAATTATGACAATAGACAATAGACAATACTTTATTGACGTAAACTTTTTACAGTTTCTTGTCAAACAACAATAATACAAGCAAACAAAAGCAACACGTGATCAAATAGTTATAGACAAATATCTCAATCATAGTATATGGAAGAGAAGCAGATGAAAATTCAGTTAATATGAAGCTGTATATAATTTTTTCATACAGTTTGTATATGATTTAAAATTTCAATCCTCCGGACAAAAGCCTCTTTAATAAATTTTGACAAATTAATTAGACTGTTCTTATTAGAGTTATTGAACATCAAAACAAGCTTATGCATATTTGGGCGAATATAATACTTTCTTTTAAGATAATTTCTCCGTAATTCTGAATATGCATCTCAAATAAAAAGAAAATGGAATTCATCTTCGATTTCATTCGAATTGCATATCTGACAAATTCTTTGATTTCTTTCAATTCTATTATTTCCATGTCTTCCTGATTCAATTCTAAGACAGTGGGATGAAAGACGAAGTTTAGCAATATAAGTGAACAATTTGTAAGGTAATAAGTTCAAATAATTTTCAATTCCATTGTGGCATTTAATATATTTGTAAGTTACTAATACTGTGCTATTGTTAAGGTAACCATATAAGCTTTGATGAAAATCGTCAATCAGTCTGGTTTTGAAGATTCTATAAAAACTTTTATGGTTAACACAATATGGATCTTCCCAAACATATCCTAATCCATATCTGTACAACAAATCCTTGACATTTGAACACCAATTAATACAGCCATTCCGAGCGCTATCGACTAGCGATCGATATAGCCTATTAGTTAGTATATTATTGGAAATGCTGTTATGCCTGTCATTGGCTGGTTACAGTTTCAAGTAGGCCTACTTTGGAACGTTAAGGTTGGCCACCCCTAGTTTGGTTCACACGACGTCAGAACTTTTCGTGCGACGTCGTTAATATTCGTTACGTATCCGACATATTCGGACGATCTCGTAAACATTCAACTGCATTCTACTACGGGCCTGACTTATCATCACGTGGAAATGCATTTTTGAACATACATGAGAATTGTTACTGAAAATAATAACAAATCGACATTATCAAAACGAGGCTCCAAAATATGCGGAGAAAACAATGACGTCGCATGTGCATTCAATCAATATACAGCGATAAAGCGCACGTGCATTCAATATACAGTAATAAAGCGAAGTTTTAAAGCTACTATTTCCCAGATTTTGGACCAAAATTTGTCAAAAACAAACGAAATGTACACTTTTAAGCTTTATATGACCTGATTAAATTATTACGACAAACTATTGAAGCAACGACTCATTTTTTCGCAATTTGATACCGAATTCATGAAGCGATGTCGAAAGTAGGTCAAAAACAGTAGGACCTGCGACTTTCTTAAATAACGTCACAACATACATGATGACGTCATATGGAAATTCAAGCATGAATCTCGTTTGAATCTTGGTCCGCGCTGTATACGCATGCGTGACAGTTAAAAAATAAATTCAACCGCATCTGAGACGGGGTTGAATTTTGGTTTGGATTCTCCCTAAATTCGGCTATCTCTCTTATAATTTCGGCTCAATCTCTGTCTGAATCGCATATTATTAACCATTCTGAGGTAGCCAACACAAAAGTTTTGCATATTTTTTCAAAAAAAATTCATTTTTTGCAATTAGACCATCTGTTACCATCACCCTTTAAGTGGAACAAAAATGATAAAATTGAATGAATTCGTTAATAGCCGGTAAGATGGTTATTTTATTGGATTTACGGTCAACCGTTCCCCGATTAAAAATTTCGACTTTTGCCTCTAAGGACGACTTCCGGAGGCTGTCGTGTGTGTGTGTGGGGGGGGGGGGGGGTCTTAGAGGAAATAACCTAATTCTGACCAACTTTCAGATTGATCGGACAAAAATGTGGCCTCTAGAGTGCATACAAGAAAAAAATAACCGACGGACGCATGACGGACACAACGCAATGACAAAGGCTCGACTGGCCGCTTAAAACATGTAAATAAGACCTGTTTTCATTCAAAATACATGCAATGTATCTTGCGTAGGCTTAAAATTATTAAAATGTTAGGGTTCTTATACGGTTTGCCAAGTTTTGCCTAAATAGTTTACAATGACATTGGCGTCCGCATGTGCGGGCCTATGTTATTTACACAATTATATCATCATTCCAAATATAACCACATTGTGTACTGAAAAGTCTTGAAGTAGGCTAATTTGGAAATTAGATTGATCTTACAATCCTAAATGTGAAATAGTATTAACAATAAATTCGTATCACTTTCCGAGCGAAAATTATAGCGAAAAGGCAAAATTAAGTCAAAACCCGACGCTTTGAATATCCGAGCTCTTATTCATAGCGTATTATGTCTTCTTCATATCTAGTCCCTTTTATTCATAGCTGATCTCTCTTCTTCATAGCGTATTACTTTTTTAGCTTTTTCTCTCTATCAGAAAATCAGTCATTGGATTTTAATGGATATATATATAAGATAAAGCATTCGAAGCTTATGGGACCTGTATAGAAGGGAATTATAGTAGTATTTAAGCCATAATTTTTCGATCAATTTTGACATGTCTTCAAAACACAGCACTGTGGTCTCATGACAAAGCAGTTTGAAGCAAACACGGTGAGACCATGCCGAGGATACATACTCCAAAAGAAGTTTAAATATACTCACCATCGAATAGCATTCCCCGATTTTTGATAATCGGCCAAAAACTGGCAAAATCACCGATTTAAAGTAACAACGTGTGTTTACATTCACAAAATGGGTCCCGTTTCTTCATAGCCGGAAGTCCCTCTTCTGAGATTTCGCTCATAGCATTTTGCAATGAATGAGAGGGATTGGTGGCCGTGATAATGTCACTATATCGCTGCTTTTCAACAAAAAGCTGCAGATACGAGGGTTTTGTTGAAAAGCGAGGATATAATGGACCAGATCGAGATGATGAACCCACGATATCCACGCATGATGGGTTTTTCTAAACCTACGAACTTTTAACACTTTCCCCAAAACGACAAAATCATTCGTCCGTTCCATTTCGTAAGATGCCGGAGACTTATAGTATCAAATGTTGGGTAATATGCGATTGGCTTTAAATGATACGACACTATTCAGACAAGTTAGAATAAAATGCACATTTCTTCTCTTGTCTCAATGTTTTATAAAAAAAACATTTTTATATGTGACTTCAATCCACGCTTTGCTTGGGGAAAGGATTAAGGTCGTGTTGACATTACGTAAATCATGTTTATAGGTTTGAATTATTGAGGTGTGAAACAAGATCGTTTGAATTGTCCCAAAAGAGGGAACTTCATTTTCTTGTCTTGTTTACTCTTTCTTTCGTCAAAATTGTTACATATTTAAAAGCATCTTTCCTAAGCAGATTTCAAATGCAATAAGTCTACATTTGTACCTTTAAGGAAAGAGTTTTTAAAAGCGTCGCGCACCCAAAATATATATACTGACGGCCATAAGAAACGCCTCAGTCCTATGAGATATCCGATGTTTCAGTATATTTGATTTGAAATTACAAAAACTCATTTCCATCTGTAAATTTGAATATCTGGTTTTGTAAAATGATTGTAAAGAAGTTATCAAATTCTTACAGTGTAGAAAAATAGCACATTTAAGGACAGATCCTCCAGTTGTTACTGCGCAACTTACTGCGCATATCCTAAATAACGAAAATAAAGCTGTTTCAGTAATTGGCCTTTTCAGCAAATGTATTTTTTACATTTAGTTAATGTTTGGTTGATAAATGACAAGACCCTTTTCGGTTATTTCATTTTTCTCTGTTTGATCAATTAAAGTGTAATAGTACTCGGATGGTACATTTCGCTTTCTGTTACGCGTTCAACATGTGGCGTTAGCGATATGAAACGGAGCAACAAAAGCAAAGTGGTGTTTTTATGAGCTAGTCCGCTTCAGATGGACACAAAAGATGACACTTTATATTATCTAAAGCTGGTAATAAGGAAGAAAATGGATAAAAGTAGTGAAACAATTTCGGACAGAACTGCAAAAAGTAAACTAAATTTTACTTATAACTAAAAAAAAACGCTTGGTTTGATATATTTTTCTTTGTTTGTTTTTGTAGGTATGACCAAGCACTACGTCTATACCAAAAAAGAAAAAAATTCTTACCCCTGGAATATTTTTTATTATCAGAAACGTTGCGAAAAAAAAGAGCAATTTCAGCAACTTTTGAAAGAATGATTTACTGAAAATTTCAAAATCATCAATAAATTTTCCCAAATTGATACTCATTTATACAGAATAAAACATATTGAACACAATAAAGACTCATTTATGTAATGCTAGTCATTTCGAACACCTTTTTTGTGGGTATTTAAGTGACACCTCATTTTTGCAATTTTAGACAAGAGTAGTCTCCCTTGAAATCCAATAACTTTTTAATTCGCTTGGTGACCTATCGTTTTTAAGTCGTTTTTTTTTACTTCTTATATATTTAAATATCAGTACAGAAAAAATAAAAAAAATCTTACCGTGGGAAATAAATGGAGGATCTGTCCTTAAACAGAGCGGTATCAGAATTTCCATTTAAAAATCAGTTGCGCGTGGCTAAAACTCTACTTGCGTCAATAACAGGTGCCGTAAAACGTGTTATTTAGCGTCCACAGTTAGTGAATATTGAATGCGCCGTCGATCCCAACGTCATAAACATGAAACGCATATGACGTTAACATGAGAAACCTTCTCATATAACAGGCGTTATCCGAGGTCTATCTGACGTTTGCCGATTGGCAAATGTTTCTGTAACTCTGACTCGTCGACCAAGAAGACTAAATGTGCAAATGAAGACGTCAAAACGTCCGACGGCTTGTTTTTTAGTTTTCCGTATTCAAAAATGACTCATATACGAGCTCTATTTTCCGAACAATGTATCTGTTTCAAACGTTACTTGAAACAACAAAAAATGCCATATAACATTTATTAGGCCACCACATTTATCGACTACTCAACACAACGTCGATCCCAACGTCACAAACCTGAAACGTACATGACGTTGACGTTAGGAATTTTCTCGTTTTAAAGGCGTTACGCGAGATCCAGTTGAGCGTGGTTGATCGATAAACGTTTGCGAAACTCAAACGCGTCGATTAAGACCTCGAATTTGCACACACAATGCGTTAAACTGTCTGGCGACTTGTTTGCGTATTTCTCACATTCCAAAATGGCCATATCGTGAGCTCCCTTTTCAGAATTTAGCCTTGGCACCCTTTAATACAGATGATTGATAAGAAAATCTTTAAATTCCTGATTGCCTATTCATTAACAAAATGTTACTGTGTAAAATGAGTCCAATTTCATCAAATGACAAATAAACACGAAGCGCACGTAGAAAACGTGAACATCTTGATCAATAGAAACGCATATATTTGTTTATTTGGCGTAACTGTTGGTTAAAAATATTGTATACAACATATATTTCAGTAATATTGTAATAGGCTTAAGGAAAATAATGACGAATTTCACTGAGGCGTTTTTTATGGCAGTTAGTATATAAAATTGCATCGCATGATGTATTTTCCAAAACATTTTACACAATTTTGGGATGAATAACCGGGTTGGTTTGCTGATGCATGGAAATTTAACCCTTTCCCAAACAACAAAATTTTAGGGTGGTTCACTTAAAAAACTGCCATAAATTGCAAAATGGATGATATTAACGACGGGACTTGTGTAAAATATGGCACAGAAAATATTGAGACAAAAGGAGAAACTGCTGATCATCAGCAGTTTCTTCTTTTGTTTCAATGTTTTTACCAAACCTTTTCTATTAGGGAAGTCAAAACCAGGTCTTGTTTGGGAAAGAGTTAAAAGAAAAAGAAAAGCAAAAATGGCTAAAAACGAGTAGGCTACAGGTGACTTCCTGTGAACCTTTACCAAAACGACATTTTTAGACTTGTCAAATATGAAAGTGTTGCAGGCGACGATATAAATTGCTTCAAACTTTTTCAGTTTTAGAACTGATTTTATTTATTTTTGAAGAGGGATATAGGTCTTGATGAACGACATGGCAGAAAATCTCTGGTCATTAGCTAGAGACGCTCTGCCAGGTAATTTATTGGGGCCCATAACAATTTGTGAGAGTAAACACTGCCCGGAAACGCACATTTTATGCAATGTTTGCATGAAATATGATAGTTAGCTATAACATGCTTTATGGTTCTACATAATTAACCTTCGACATGGTAAATATTTTAGCACTGAATAAAAGATGCATCACACCCATATCATTCATTCATTCTGTCAAGATAATATAGCTCCTATAGTCAGACACGGTGGGTAACCCACGTGACTTTTGGGAAGCGTTCACACCGAACAATCTTCCGCTTCAAGGGTGTTTTGTTTAATTTCTCAGCTTATACTCTACGGATTTTGACGAAATAAAGTGCACCGTATGCGAATTTGAGAGGGCCATTCCTGAGTCTAAGTCACTCTGCACCGAATCCCATGGTTTCTTTGTAACGATCCCGCTTCGGCAATGATTCTGTTCTGTTTCAAATTAGATCTATTCCATCCGTCATTAGATGCCAAAATAGTTTGTGCATCTTCGGTGCCATCCGTTGCCAGGGAAAATGACAATTATATTCGGTTTTTGTTTTTAAAAAAATCCGGATACCCTCGTCTATTTTCCGTTGGAGGCTGAAATAAACGCAATGTATAGTATCGAATGATGGGTGGAAAACGTTGAATAAATAACGGACTTGGTGCACTTTAATCAACCTCTTTGTTTATATTTTGTCGCTTTTCATCAAACACCTCGTAAATGAAGGTTTTTAAGCTGCAGTTACGAGGATTTGAATGAAAATCAGCGACATGTTGTACCCGGATGTTATTAGTAACTGATAACTAATAAGTGACTGTAAATACCAAACTAATCTGTCACGCAATATTTCAGAGTTGTATTTCATTATCACTATGGGTAGGGTATCATATCTATGGGTGGGTTATCAAGTTCAAGTTTAAAAAAAGTAAACATTTCCCAAAATTCAAAACAATTACAACCAGCATTAACCAGCGCCAACTTGATTTTCATCGGCAAAGTACGTTGGTTGAGCAACGCAAAAAAAAATATTGCCAAAGAGGGGTCACTACAAATGCAGAGGTCCCGGGTTAGTTTGGATGCACTTAAGGTGCAGATTACCCTCCAAGCAGGGGTCATGATTCATTGTTATTTATCATTTTACATGTGTACTATAAACGTTTGAACGGCGTTCTAAGAGAGTAGGTGCAGATATACATGTACTAGAACGCGGAAGTAAATCTAAGACATAAAAGGATATTTTCAGTTGACAAAGGGACATATTTTTCCTAAACGTTTATCATTGTACGCAAGCCCTCATTAGCACCAAAGAGGCAGAGGCGAAATTTGAAAAGTGCCAGTAATTCCTAAACTGTGTTACATATCCATTCCACGTACAAACGTAAGCATTTTGTACGGTTTAGAATTTTGAATTAATGCATACTTATGGAAATATTTGAAAAAAAAAAGTTCAAAACTACCCCCTTGAATAATGAAGATAGAGTAAAATTATAATAGTAAATTATTGTCTTCTTCAAGCATAATCTTGAAATCCGACAGAGTGAATTAACTTATGTGAAGTGTATTTACAAGTGTGTATAATTTGGTGCATTACGTATGGCTAGAAAGTGCTGTTTTTGGTGAGGTGCTCTAAAGCTTAAACTGATAAGATTTGGTCATCCAATTGACCAATTCCCAAACAAGGCCAGATTGTTGAAGTCTCTTACAGAAAAGAGTGTGGGAAAACCTTGAGACAAAAGAAGAAAATGATAATGTACTGCTTCAGACTGTTGCAATTCTTCTTACAATAGTTTAGCCTAAATACTGCTTGAGTGTAGGCCTTTTCTTTCTACTGTCGAAGAGCAAAGAGTGTACAAAGTAATTCCTCGGTGTTATTTCAAAACCTCGTAACTACAGCTTGATTCAAGCTGTAGTAACGAGGTTTTACAATAACACCGACGAATTCAATTAAAGAGTAAATAGGTTTAGGGCCTAAGTACTTATTATATGGGCAAGTACCCGATTGCGACTGTTACTTCAAAGAGACAAGTATACCATAAAACAGTTTAATGGCATCTTTAATTCAACACCAAAACTTGGCCAAAGGCAGTCAAAAATTATAGCAAGATGGTCGCTAAAACTCGTAACTACAGCTAAAATTATCTGTAGATAGACGGTTTTAGCCACACTTTAACAAAGTACTAGGTAGATGTCGAACTATTGTAAGATTATATTATTCTTCGTTTATTTACATTCGTTTTGACCGGACCCCTACAAAATTAAAATGCGCCTATTCAGACAGTGACAACATCTTTGATTAACATCTTGAATTTAGAGTCAATTTTCTTAGCGTGAATAATCACAAACAGAGATTCGTATAAAAATACTTGTTTTACCATGTTTTTTTTTTTAAATAAACAAAATAATTTAGAAAAGGAGTTATTGTTAAACCGAAGTGACCGTGCGCTATGAATATTTATAAACAAACGTAATCGTCTGCAATATTGACAATAATGAGCGCAAGGTTACTTCGGTTCTTTAATACGCCATTTTGCTTAATGTTTATCCAATGCATTTTCTTTAAGAAACTATTTTATCACTATTGAAAACTTTATTCTTTGAATTGCTTTACAAATCGAAACTGTACATTTAAAGAATCTGCAGAGTGAAAGTTTTATGTTACTGAAAATATAAAATTTTCAATTTATAGAATTGGCATGGAAAAGAAGAACCTTCAAGCTATCGGAATTTTCTTCTTTTCTTTGAGAAATCTCAAAGCTATCCTGTTTTAAAGCCGTCAAAATCAGGTCTTGTTCGGTTAAGCGCATCACCAAGACATTTTATGTCTAATTTGCAATAAGATGGTCCAAGTTTGACTTAGGTTTCAGTCCTTGATTCCAACCCTTTCCAAATCAAGACATAGCTTTTAATGTCTCTAACAGACGCTACTAGGGAAAGTATTAAGACAGTAGAAGAAAGTCCTGATTATAAGTTTTTTTCTGTCTTTTGTTGTTTGTGATATCATACAAATCCGACCATTATCAAAATTTGTAACCAGCTCTCGAGAATAGTGAAGTCGTTTGAGAAAGGATTGACTGGGTCAGAAATTTGAGAAAGGTGAATGGAAATAATGTAATGTATTGTTAACAAATCACGAAACCAGTACATGAACCGTACGCCCTCGGTTTCTTTCATCCGATCTTTCTTTTTTTTAATCAAAGTGCTGGAAGTACTGTGGAGTTGGCCAAAGATGTTCTATTTCGACAAGCCCTTTCCCAGACGGCGATCATTTGGACTGTATCAATTATTGAAAAGCAGTCGTTAACGATAAAAGGAGAAAAATAATTTAAAAACCAATGATTTTTTGTTCTATCGAGCTTTTGCTCAAAAACTGAGACTTATGAATTTGGGAATGTGTTAGATATATGGTCTTTTTTGTAATTGTTTACCAAAGTCTTTTCCCCCTTTTTCTCTAAACGTTTTAAAAGAAATTGTGTTAAGGCACTTCACAGCTAGACAATGTTTGGGAAAATGAATTCAGCAATATTGTAAGAACCTTTTCAAAGACAAGTGCTATATATAGCATACTTAATGGAGAAAGTCCACTGTATTTTTCCACTTGGAATAGTAATGATCTAGAACTTTGTCGTTTGTGCAAGGGTTAAATAACTGAATGTAAGCTAACCGGTTATGTGACCTAGGCCATTAACGTTACATGTGATTGAATGCCTGAAACTTTCTTTGTCATGGAAATTTGAAATGAAAAATTATATAACAAACGATTTTATGGTAAACTAACGTACATGCATTAAGGAATTTTATACACTTACAGTTGTATTGCACTAAGCCCCTTATATTCAATAATAAATCAGGACGTCCAGGGTCGTAAATCAAGAGCCCTTCGCAAAATAGTGTAAGTCCATAACAATCTAAATATACGTACAGTTATAATTTACAAAACCATATGGATGAGCTTAAAATATGGCATATCGGTATTACGAGGGGCGTTCAGTTAAAGTGGTACTAATGGTCCACCATACCTCATGGTTCTATAGAATTAGTTGTGCTTATGGTTATATGACGGAAAATTTACTGTCTATACTTGGTCAAAATTTGACGCAAATTCGTTCACTCTTTCAAAAGTTATTGAACTTTTAAGTTGGTTCAGTCATATACACTGGCTATTTTGCTGTGCGTAAAATGGAAAACGAACTGAAGTAGGATGTACGGGTCTACATTAAAGGTCACATAAGCTTTGGCATATATGCATCACGTGTATATAATGAACTGTATCAGATTCATGGACATTCGAACGTTGAACATACGTCAGTTTTTAGGGATTTAATAAAAATTAAAATTGGTAAAACTGGCCTGAATCATGCCCCCTCTCAGGCAACCCGGGTAGAGCTAGTACCAAAGCAAATGTTGCTGTAGATTCCGACATGACCGAACAAGACGCATGGTTCAATGTGCAAGATATAGCAGATAAAGTTGGGTTTTCATCGGGGACATGTTACATGATTTTGACGAAAGGGTTGAAACACAGACAGGTTTATGCCCATTGGGTCCCCACCTGCTGCCTAAAGGACAGAGGGCTACCCTTGTAAAGGTGGCAAAATATATTTTGAAATAGTGCAATAAATGCAACAATTGTGGGCTTTCTGAGCTTTATACATATGATTGAACAATAATCTACTATTATGAGCACCAAATGGCGTGCCATTAGCAAGCAATGGTTGCAAAAAGATCAGGCAATGTCCGTAATAGCCAAAAAAGTAAAAGCGCGGTAAAAGTTTTGTACGCGGTAATTTTCAAATGTAACGGGTGCATTGTTCAAATTACTGTTTCAAATAGTACCGCTATCGCCGGTCATTCATACACGAAATGTATGTCGACGAAAGTACAGAAATATTACGAAAAGAGCAGGTCTAGGACCGACTAAAGAGGCATGTGCCAAATCCATGACAACGGAGCTGACCACAGGTGTCATCTTGTCCAAGACTTCCTGGAAGAGACACATGCTGCACAGCGTCTTCATCCACCCTTATAGCCGGGCTTTAGCCCTTTTGGCTTTTTTGTGTTCCCCATGATTACGAAAAAAGCCTCTGGTCGTCGGTATAGGCCTTCATGTTCCATATGCAGTGTAATTTACCAGTGTCTGCGGGGTGTTCCAAAAGAGGCCCAATTATTGGCATATAAGTAATGGATCTCAAAACTTTAGAAGTGTGTGGTTGTCAAAGAGGATTACTTCGATGGATTGAAGAAAATTAAAATTGAATTGCGAAATAACTATGGCTTATAGAACACCAGTTCCAAAATTAATTGAACGTCCCTCGTATTGCAAAATATCGCATCTCCAGCTGTAGATACGATGTTTTGCAATAGTACCGATGATATAAAGTTTCAATAAAAATACGCTTTTCCATACTTCCTGTATTATGTACGCAATTCGTGTCAAACCCATAAATAGTACCGATGTAACGCCGCTATAGAAAGCGAAATAAAAACTAATTCAATGTGGTCCACCTCTTATGAGATTTACGCGACGTCCGAATTATTCGGGGCGACGTCGTAGCATTCGGCGATGGAACGTTCTACCGCCAAATGTTTACAATGTCAGCCAAAAAGGTTCGGATACATGTACGTAACGAATGTCAAGGATGTAGCATGATAAACTCCGACGTCGCGTGAATCTCATTTGGGGTATTACGGATTTCAATTGATCTGACACCATTTTTTTTCTTTTGAACGTCTAGATCTAATAATGTGGGGACTGTGTAATTTTATAGTGAAAATGATACAGAAGTGACCACTAAAAATGTTAGTTCTGTCCTCATTGACACTATGAACACATTATACATGTAATTATAATAATACATTCTTTCATCCTCTCAGACTCTTGACTTTGATTTAACTTGGCATCCATTTGCCGATTCGAAAATGAAGGGAAAACATCGCTGTCAGTAGTTGCCTATTCGGAGTAGTTCAGTATATATTTTAGAATTGGCATGTGGAATTGTGAAGTTGGGTGCAAATTGTCAATTTCCAATTGCCATTTTGTTCATTTTTCAATCGGCAACTGGATGTGAAGTTAGCAACCAGTTGACAATTACCAATTGAATTGGCAACCGGCAGATAACTTCACACACATGAACATATTACAATTCTATGAAAAACGAAGCTACGTCGAATGGAACCATTGAAATAAAATTATGCAAAATGTCAGTTATCAGCATTTTCTTCTTTTCTTTTTGAGTTTCCAATGTGAACGATTGGGAATGATGGTTTTAAAAACCAATTATAGAGAGGTTTTACCCATTATCAAATAGAATTGTCAACATTCTAAAATGTCGCAGAGTGAAAGAAAATTAACATTTTTCTTCTCTGTGGGTAGAAAAGATGGTTGGGAATGAAGAAATTGTTTGTCGCTAGCAATTTCTGCATTTTTTTCAAAATGTTTTATCTTTTGGGCACCCAAAAGCGTCATTCTTTGTGAAAGGGTCAGTTATCAAGATGTCAATCATTATGTTGATTTGACGACCAAAAACCAGTTTTACCTACGCTATTTATGTTACTTTAATGTGTGCCCTCGAAAACAAAATAATAGGACACCGAGGTGTCAAGTATAAAAACCCTTTCCCACAAAAGATCTTGTTTTGGCGACCATATAACAAAAGTCCGGGAAAACATTGAGACAAAAGAAGAAAATGCTGGCTGATAATCAGCATTTACTCCTTTTGTCACAATATTTTCTGAGATAGATCTACATTGAACATTCATTATCAATACTATCTTTATCAACAGCCTATTTGTCATATGAAGCCACAGTCTAAATACTAACTGTTTATGGTACTTTAATGAAACAAAATTATGGGCTCCGAGGTGTCAGGTTAAGGGCAGAAAGTCAATGTCAAGGTCGGAGAAATTTTTTTGCCAAAGTACTTTATGGACGGATTAAGTGCAGTTGTAACACGATAGACTTGCGTTACCTGCTTAAGGTAGTCCATCCCTGATGAGATTCGCGCGACGTCGGAATTATTCGGACGAAGTCGAAAACATTCGGCGGTAGAACTTCCACCGTCGAATTTTACGACCGCGTCCGAATAGGTTCAGATACGTACGTAAGGACGCCACTCGAAAAAATCCAATGTTTTATGATTCTCAAAATAGCCACATTAATCCTACATGTACGTGGAAACGACTGTGTACTTTGACGCATCACTTTATTCGTATTAAAGTAGTCCATCCCTAGATTTATGCAACGTCGGCATTTTTCGTACGATGTCGTACTATAAACATTCGTAACGTCTCACGTTATTATACATGGGCACGTTATGAGTTAAGCAAAAATGTCACTTTCAGGTGCCGAATTTTAACGACGTCGTTCGAAAAATTCCGATTAAACTTTAATATTTTCTCTTCTATATCACACAATTAATTTCTTTCATAACTAAATATTTTTTTGTTGTCAGCAGCAGCTTACATTTCGGAGCAGTCTAAAATTTCACTTATTGTAAAATGTTTATGCTTTTGGAAAGGACATTATATGACACATGTTTATATACTAGAACAAAAAAGATACACAGCCCCAACTTTTCATAATATTTTCGACAAAGCATGTTTTTAATGGCTATTGACTACATTTTTAATATTCCTGTCTCCATGCATACGCATAAATATAGTGTCATTTTCTCAGATGTCGTAAATTCATCACGTGATACATAGCAAATTGTTGAAAACTGATTATCCCCTGTCGTGTTTTCTAAATGACTACTATCAAAATATTTTTTCTTCAAACACAAGCTAAAACATAGACCAAGAAGAGACCAAAGCTTTCACACACTTCTCACTACACCACGCATAGCGGGGCTTAGCTAAAACCAGCGCAAAGCTTCAGTACGGATGTTATTAGGAAGAAAAAGTCAAAATATTGTCGCGAGACATTGATAGGGCAACAAATCGACACATTTTCGACTGTATACGTTGTTGGCTCTCAATGGGAATACAATCGATCGAGCACGGAGCGGACGTGCAAGAGATATGACGTCACGGCAGGACCGTATCTTCAGGTAAACCCCACCTACGGGATAGGCTTAAAACTGTAACGGGGCCGCTAATAAATCGCATGTACTTCACAACATTCGAATATCGGACCAAACTAAACGAAACAGATTGTGTTTTTCGACCTACATTCACTTTTTTTTTGTAAAATTGTGTTGATGCCCGGTGTAAACTGGGTGTTTTCTTGTTAATGGAATTTACTACAAACAAGATTTTGTGAAATTTACCAGGTTAAATGTTATTGCTTTAAATGTATTACATTTTGTTTGAATCTGATTTGATGTCTTTGCGTAAGAAGGAATTGAAAAGGAAGTCGCGTTTCTTTTTTTTTTTTGTCTAGTATGTAATATTTGCATTTACATTTTATCTATGTAAACAAAGGAAATGGTGTTCTTAATTTTCAATACGATTTTGAATGCGTTAGTGGTACCAGTTGAATCATTTTCAGTAATAAAGGAACAACAATCGTCTTTCCGACACACGAACAGAAGAAGCGCAAGTTATTTTTTTCCAAATGACAATATCGTCGCTTTTCAACAAAAACCTCGTAGCTGCAGCTTGTCTTAAGAAGAATAATTTTCATAATTTGGCAACTGCCCTTTCCCAAACAAGACCTGGTTTTGACGTCCCTACTAGAAAAGGCTTATGAAAACATTGAAACAAAAGAAGAAACAGCTGATAACCAGCAGTTACTCCTTTTGTCTCAATGTTTTCCAATTTATATTTAACATCAATTCTATCTTTAATAACTTCCATTTTGTCATTTGTGACAGTTTTTAAAGTGGATTACCCTCAAATTTTGCCGTTTTGGAAAGAATTAAATTACCGAAACAAAACATGGCATTATCGTCATTATGGTCGTCACTTGTAGGGACGGTTTAGAAAGAAAACATTGAAACAAAAGAAGAAAACGTTCATGATCTACATTTCCCCTTTTACCTTAATTTCTTCTGTGCTACCATTTCCTAAAGAAATAAATTCAATCAACATAAATTTAGGCGTCTAGATCTATTTTATTTTTCAAATGTTGAAAAAAATCAACTTTAGGTCTATAATTCTGTCCGGAAATTAGGAAATGGCCAAAAATAAAGCTCCCTACCTTTTTCATGGTGCAGTCCTTGGTTTTTGCACCTGAAGTTGATTAGTTGACTGTTTTTATGGGGACGTTTTCTCATCGGTCTACTGGTCACATTATGCCCGACCCCCTTTCATTATTATGGTGGTAACCTACACCCGATGATTTGCATAGGTGTCTAATTTTCACCGCAAGATGTTTAACCCATTACCAAAACCGCAAAATTTTAGACTTGTCCAAATTCAAAGATATTGCAGATGGCAATATCAAGTTGATTAAATTTTGCATATTCTGGTCTTTCAGTTAAGAAAAACATTGTGGGAAATGAAGAAATTGCTTGTCACAAGCAATTTCTTCATTTACCACAATGTTTTCCGAAGCCTTAGAGGGAGCCAAATGCGTCACTGTGCAGTAATGGGACCATTTCCGAAATAGGAAACCTTTGGAGAAACCATATATCAATCCATTGCAAGATTGCAAAACATAATGGGGCAGTTACACATGGCAATCGGTCATAGATCGGTTGTTCGTTTTATCCAGGTAAGGACGGAACCGACCAAAACCGATATACAACCGACGTCTTCGATTGGCAGACGATTTGTCACTCACCACAAACTATTTGGAAAAGACGAGTTTCATCGTTGAAAACTAACCGATCGGGATTTTTAAACTGTTTAAAATTCTCGATCGGTGAAAATTTCAAACGATTAAGCGATGGACAAGCTATTTATAACCGATATCACCGATCGGTCAGTGATAAGCAACCGATTAACAAATATCTATTAGCGATGGGAAAAGATGAGGTATTTTCATACGATAATATGTACTTTCAGATTAAAAGTACAATATGTAACTGAAAAATTATTACATGTCCTTTTGGTGCCTTAGATTTCATAATGGCACATTATGGAGATTCTACCTCAGATAGTTTTGGAATGCACTGATGTCACCTCTCAGAGTTGGCTAGGATAGCACTGTGTCGGACCGTATTTGGTACAAAAACGAATATGGTACATTTGTACCATATTCGACCGAATATGATACATTTGTACCACATTCGGACCGAATACGGTACAATTTTCGACCGAATATGGTACAAACATTGTACCATATTCGGTTGGAATAAGTTTTTCTATGCTCGCCAAAACGTATTTGGTACATACAAAAAAAAAACTCATAAAATGAAAATGGCCTACGTATATGGTACATAAATTATGTATTTCCTAATAAATGAACAAACGTTTTGAGATGATTGTGACAGCGATGTTTATCGGACGATGATGATGGTTATAATGATGATGATAAGATTTTAGATGTTGATGACGGCGATGTTTATCGGCCGACGATGATGACAATGATGATGATAATAACAAAATATTTGTGATGATGATGGCGATGTTTATTGGCCGATGATGATGATGATGATGATGATGATGATGATGATATTCTCATAGCAGTTATCATCATCACATTTTGTAATCTTCATTACGATGATGATAATGGTGATGATGATGATGATGATGATGATTACAATGATAATAAAAGTTTGTGATGATGATGATGACGGTACTTTTGATAGTCGTCATCTTCATCAAAACTTTTGTCATCATGATGACGATGATGATGATGATGGTGTTAATGGTGACGATGATGGTGTAATTGATGATGATGACAATGGAGATGATGATTGGGGTTTGATGATTGTGATGATGATAACTGTGATGTTTATCGGCCGATGATAATGATTATAATGATGATGATGAAAAAAGTTTCTTATTATGTTGACGCCAATGATTACCGGTCGCCGATGATGATTATTATGATGATGATGCTGCTGCTGCTGATGATGATGATTAATTTCAAGATGGTATTGACGGCGTTGATGCAAATTGTAGTTATGATGATGATGATGATGATGATGATGATGATGATGATGATGATGATGATGATGATGATGATGATGATGATGATGATGATGATGATGATGATGATGATGATGATGATGATGGTGATGATGATGATGATGATGATGATGATGATGATGATGATGATGATGATGATGATGATGATGATGATGATGATGATGATGATGATGATGATGATGATGATGATGATGATGATGATGATGATGATGATGATGAAATGCTGACACCGATGACAACCGATCATATGAGAGAAATAATTCACCGATTAAGGACCGATTTTAGTCTCATCGTATATGTTCCAATTTGAAAGAAGTTTCAGAGCCGAACATTAATGTTGACACAGAAACATGTAGGCTATGTGTGAAATATAGCACAGAAAGTATTGTCAGAAATGTATTATCAATATTTGATTGTTTTGCTTTAATGTTTTCTCAATCCTTTGTCTATTAATAACGTCTTAAAACCAGACCTTGCATGTCAAAGGGTTTAAAGAGCTGTATATGCAAAATATTTGTGATTTTGCATCCTAAAAGGAACCTTCTTGAAAGTTCATAAAAACAATTTTGGAAAAACGAATCGGACTTAACAGACGACGATCACATGTCACAACTCGAAAATGAACACAATGGTACAATATGGAAAAATATTAACAACAGACAATTGCCAAAAACCAACTCACAAAAACTTAGTCGTTTTCATATCCCACAGAGTCGATAACTTTTACACCTCCAAAAAGGGTTTTTAGCATGCCGGGTCACATTTTTTACAACAAGGCATAGATTTCGGATCACATTACGCCATTACTAATCTTCACCAGTGCAAAGAGATCATTTCTCAACAGAGCTACAGCTAAGAGGGGTGGTGTTTTTTTTCCCAAAATGGAATATTTCACTAAATGTTCACCAAACACTATGTTTGTGGTAATCATTAGAATAGTCTCGTCGATATATATCACTTTATAAATATCACTTTGTAAAGCCTTTTTTACAAATTCGAGTGCGGTGATGGATAGACCAAAGGGCATCTATCGATATACAAAGTTACCCATGACTTCATAATGAATTAACTCCCGTGAATCTACTGCGTAGTTCCTTTTCCATTTCAAGAAATCTTTTGAAATAGTTTGTCCTAAAAAATATCTAGTCTATGAAATTGTGTCGTTAAACCCAGTGAGACATCTCAAATTATCAATTTATTCTATTAATAAGCATTGACTGCAACGGAATACTTTTCTTTTGTCAAAGAAACATTGCAAAAAAATATGTACATGTACGTGCAAAAAGGGGTAGTTTGAATAAGTTGTTGAAACTTCAGTCCGCTGAATTGTATTCTAATTCTACCCGACCCCCTCAAATGATCTGATTTTGGCATCCATTGTTGGAAAAGCTTAGTGTTAGTAAAACATTAAATCAAAAGAAAAATTGCTGATTAATCTACATTTTCTACTTTTGCCTCAATGTTTTCTGTTCTAGATCTAAATCATACATAAATCATACAAAACTGTGTATTTATCAGCCCCATTTGAATAAAGCGCTTTGAAAAGCCTTCAACTCTTCCTCTCTGTATTTCTGCCTTAGGTATCAAAGCAACATTGGACAGTAAGAATTTGCATAGTTGTGAGGTGCATCACGATATTTAGTGCCAAATGGAAAGGAAGTTTAGCGTTGTTAGCAAGACAGTGTTTTCCACTTTCTATCGAGGACTAATTTTTCACGAACGTTACTGGACACGAAAAAAATGCAGGTAGGTAAATTAAAATATCTCGTACATGATGCATTCAAAGGCAAACAAACTTTTCGTGATCCATGATGGTCTTTTAAATGACATAATGACTTATTTCCTATCCTTGCCCATATTTACCCTTTTCTAAAACAACATATTGTTTTGGTGTCCCTTATAAAAACGACTTTCATCAACAGTCTCTCGTCTGCAGCAACATTCAAATTGGAACAGTCTATCGGCTTTTCCTTTGATTAAGATACCACTAATTCAAATAAAAATGTGTTTATAGATAAGGATGTAAACATTTTTATGTGTCACGTCAAAAACATTAGTATATACAGAGGTGCCATATTGATTTTAACCCTTTCCTAAAAAAAACAAACATCTCTCTTAAAGCATTGTTATAGCTACCGCTACCTAGTTACAGACGACAAAATGCAAAGTAAGCAGAAACGATTTCGAGATTTCTTTTAAGAAATTCAATAAAGAACACATCTTTACAAACATGCGAGAAGAAGAAAATGCTAGTTATCAGAAGTACCTGGTTATTCCTTTTTGTGTTGAGGTCCCTTAAAAAGCAATGAATTTTGTGCGAAAGATAGACTGGGTTTACCGTCATACATGTATTCTTTAATATTCGGTGTTGTTATAAACCTCGTAACTACGGCTTGAATCAAGCCGTAGTTACGAGATTTTATAACAACACCAACGAAATACTATTATTTGTCCGAAAGTACGTCACCGTTACCTGGATAAAAATCGTTCCCTATTGTTCACACCGATCAATGCTTTGACAGAGTGTTCAAAGTTGGTATAGACTAGGTGTGCAATCAACTAATAGTGGTAGGATGTTGGATGTGCCGTCGAAATCGCTTTATAATTAACCCTTTTCTAAACAGACTTTGTGGTAACGTCCCCGGAAGAAACTGTAAAGCAAAACATTGAGATAAAAGAAGAAAATGCTGATCATCAGCATTTTCTCCTTTTGTCCAATAACTATTTTCTATGGTTCAGTAGGTCTACACACATTCAATCTGGAACAACAGGAACTTTGAATATACAGCATTGGATTAGACTTATGTTTGTCGTTTTTTGGAAAGGGTTGATAAAAGGTGCAAGTGCTTCATCGTTGCGATCACATATTGGAATATAATGTTAGCACGGTGTATAATCACGTGACTCAGAAATTTCGATAATCTTGAATATCTTTTATAATATTCGATCAATTTGAATTCGGTTTGAAGCAGAGGATGTGGAAAATGCCAGGAATAAGCTGGACGTGTTGAAATTTTAAAAAAATCAACTGATAAAAAGGTTATTGAAGATAAACCAAAATTTTGGTTTATCGTCAATAACTTTTTTATCAGTTGATTTTTCACATATTTACCACGCCCATTAAATGCGTGACGTCTGTCCACATTCTCTGCTTCAAACCGAATTCAAGTCGGTCCAGTAATTATTTAAGATTTTCTGAAAATATTGTATCATGTGATTATCCACAGTGATTAGGACAATGCGTTTGATGATGGCGTTTGTTTTCTTTGTATCATAGGGCGGGTTTCTTTCTGTTCCTTTTCTCTCTTTTTTTTTCCTTTTCGTTTTAAATCCGGAATTTACAAGTCACTTATTTAAGCGTGAACGAATTAATTAACCCTCTCCCGGATAACATTAGAGAAATGTCAGAGACATAGATAAACATTGTTATTATAATGCCTCTGGACATATCAAAATTGACATTTTTTCTAAATTTGATATACCTATTCCTTCTGTTCATGAAAGCATCAAATTTATCTTAAATGTAGACTAACGGAATTTCTGTGATTTAGGACATTCTCAGAGGGAACTACATAAAAATAGAAAATTGGTAATTTTGGAACATCAAACCAGGCTATGTTTGAGAAAAAAGTTGATTTCGTAGTCTAGTATACCTATGTGCTTATCGGACTTAAATTGCTTGGTTTGAAAATAGATGACACACAGTCTTATTATTACAACAAGATGCGGAGTTTCGACATGAAGAAAAATATCAAACAGATACTGAGTAAGACATGTACTTGCTTTGCTTTGCTTTTGCTTTGTTTAATTAGCCCATTCCCACACGTTAACTCCTTTTGACTCCCAGAAAGAAAAATGCTTTGGAAAACATTGTGGAAAATAAATAAATTGCTTCTAACAAGCAATTTCTTCATTTCCCACAATATTTTCTACCCCCAAAGATCAAATATCCCTTAATCTTAAATTATTTGCTTAAACTTGTCGGTTGCTACATCTTTAAATCTAGACCGGTCTAAAATTTTTGTCGTTTGGTAATGGGTTAATCAGAGTTTAAAAGAAAGGTCCCCTTATGCCTATTGCATTTGAGAACAATGTTCATTGGTCATGTATAGCGTACGCACAGCCTGATCAAAACATATCTTGTTCCAGGCCCGTAGGAAGCATTTTTATATTGGAGGGACTGTCAAAGCCCCAATGTCTGGATTTTGGGGGAGGGTGGGGGGGTAATTAGATTTTCCCTAAAATTTGGGGGCCAAGCTACCCCGCCCCTATTCTACACCAAAAAAAGGCGAAAAATTAGTTTGACCATAACACATTAAACTTTGGTTTTTCTTTTCATTAAACAGTAGGTGTAACATTTACAGACATTGTTTTGTAATTTGAGGGACTCTGGAAAAGGATTTTAGGTGGGGGCCAAGCAACCCAGGCCTGGGTAGCTTGGCTCCTGACCCTATTCTACGCCAAAAAAGGCGAAAAATTAATTTGACCAAAACACATTAAACTTTGGTTTTTCTTTTCATTTAACAGTAGGCGTAACATTTACAGACATTGTTTTGTATTTTGGGGGACTCTGGAAAAAGATTTTAGGTGGGGGCCAAGCTACCCAGGCCTGAGTAGCTTGGCCCCCGCCCCTATTCTACGTCAAAAAAGGCGAAAAATTAATTTGAACAAAACACATTACACTTTGGTTTTTCTTTTCATTTAACAATAGGCGTAACATTTACAGACATTGTTTTGTAATTTGAGGGACTCTGGAAAAAGATTTTAGGTGGGGGCCAAGCTACCCAGGCCTGGGTAGCTTGGCCCCCGCCCCTATTCTACGCCAAAAAAGGCGAAAAATTAATTTGACCAAAACACATTAAACTTTGGTTTTTCTTTTCATTAAACAGTAGGCGTAACATTTACAGACATTGTTTTGTAATTTGAGGGACTCTGGAAAAAGATTTTAGGTGGGGGCCAAGCTACCCAGGCCTGTGTAGCTTGGCCCCCGCCCCTATTCTAAGCCAAAAAAGGCGAAAAAATAATTTGACCAAAACAAATTAAACTTTGGTTTTTCTTTTCATTAAACAGTAGGCGTAACATTTACAGACATTATTTTGTATTAAGGGGACTCTGGAGGAAGATTTTAGGTGGGGGCCAAGCTACCCAGGCCTGGGTAGCTTGGCCCCCGCCCCTATTCTACGCCAAAAAAAGGCGAAAAATTAATTTGACCAAAACACATTAAACTTGTTTTTTTTTTTTTTTTTTTTTCATTTAACAGTAGGCGTAACATTAACAGACATTGTTTTGCATTTTGGGGGACTCTGGAAAAAGATTTTAGGTGGGGTCCAAGCTAGGCCCCGCCCCTATTCCAAGCCATAAAAGGCGAAAAATTAATTTCACCAAAACACATTAAACTTTGGTTTTTCTTTTCATTTAATAGTAAGCATAACATTTACAGACATTGTTTTGTAATTTGAGGGACTCCGGAAAAAGATTTTAGGTGGGGGCCAAGCTACCCAGGCCTGGGTAGCTTGGCCCCCGCCCGCCCCCGCCCCTATTCTACGCCAAAAAAAAGGCGAAAAAAATAATTTGACCAAAACAAATTAAACTTTGGTTTTTCTTTTCATTAAACAGTAGGCGTAACATTTACAGACATTGTTTTGTATTTAGGGGGACTCTGGAAAAAGATTTTAGGTGGGGGTCAAGCTACCCAGGCCTGGGTAGCTTGGCCCCCCGCCCCTATTCTACGCCAAAAAAGGCGAAAAAATAATTTGACCAAAACACATTAAACTTTGGTTTTTCTTTTCATTTAACAGTAGGCATAACATTTACAGACATTGTTTTGTATTTTGGGGGACTCTGGAAAAAGATTTTAGGTGGGGGCCAAGCTACCCAGGCCTGGGTAGCTTGGCACCCGCCCCTATTCTACGCCAAAAAAGGCGAAAAATTAATTTGAACAAAACACATTAAACTTGGGTTTTCTTTTCATCTAATAGTAGGCGTAACGTTCAGACATTGTTTTGTATTTTGGGGGACTCTGGAAAAAGATTTTAGGTGGGGGCCAAGCTACCCAGGGTGGGGCCAAGCTACCCGCGGGTAGCTTAGCCCCCGGGGGCCAAGCTGCCCAGGGGGGCCAAGATAAACTGTTACACCGGTTCTACCCCCTTGACGTCTGACCGAATAGGGGGCTCGCTTTCCTAGTAGGCTAAATTACACACTTTTGATTGAATTTCTGAATGGAAATGAAGTAATCCTGAGGCTACAGGGGATCTGGGTCCTCATGCAGGATCCGCCACTGAGTCTGATTATTTCATTTTTCATTCAGAAATTCGGTCTTGAAAATTGCGACATTCTGTGAAAACGAACCACCTATTTCTTACTCTCTTATGAGCAGAGCACATTATCTCTACATTCCATTTCGATAGAATGATGGTATTTGATATTTCAATAGACCTCGGCAATGGAGAGTACCTATTTCTATGTTCGAACCATTCACCGAAATCCTGGATCCGCGACAGGGTCTAAAATCGAGCGCGTCCTAAAGGGAAAATTATTCGATTAAATTAGGTTACCATTCAAAAGCCCAAACAAATACACCGTAAAAAATGTAAACAACATGTGGTGAAAGATTTTTATTTTTACAAATCAGCAAATTACGACGAATGGCTGAATTAAACTGATGTCTGAGAATTGAAAATTAAAGCTGCAAAATGGCAGAGGATATAGGTACTGAGATGGTTCGTAAACTGATCAACACGTGATAATGAGAAAAACTTGAACATTTGTCCTTTCTAAATATGGGCAAAATATTTGTTTTGGATTGTGGCCAAGTCTCAGATTTCTTATTTATTTGACATGTAGAATCTATATTTTACAACTTAATACAGTTTTAGATCTTATCTGAATGTGTTTGACTTTCCCAAATGCCATAATACTCAGTAATCCGAGTCTTCTCTGATGTAAATACGCTCTTTGATATTTTGATTTATCGCTATTTACATCAGAGAGCGTTGCTCTTTGAAAACAGCGGAAAGTTCGGTAACGTTACAAGTAGTGAAGCTTTGTTTTTGTGTATCATATCGAATCACTCGGTAAAACACTGTAGGGTATAGAGTCTAGATCAATAAATCATTTTTTGTCATACCTGACCAAAAATTTCATTTCAAATCGGCCTGCTGGAAGAGTATAACCTTTGGTTTTGAATGGAAGGTCAAGGTAAACAAAGGCTGCTCAGGTGAGGGTTGTTGCAAAACATTGCCTATAAACCTTTTAGAAATACTTTTTGGTCGTAAATTTTTCAACATGTATGGCAATAAATGGTTCATTGATCAATATCATCAGGGGTTTTAATGATAGCGTTTAAGATCGGACGGTGAACGATGCGCAACAATTTGTTGAGAACTTATTGATTTTTCAAAGAGCAACGCTCTCTGATGTAAATAGCGAAAAATCAAAATATCAAAGAGCGTATTTACATCAGAGAAGACTCGGATTAAATACTCAGATACTAGTTTTGACCAAACTCAAAAGTGAAATGAATTGAAGCAGGCAACATAAACTGATTGTTAATGTGTATTTTTTCAGATGATAAGAAGAAGAGCAGAAAATGGCTGAGTGGCCCTCCACCCATGGATCCAAACAAGACCTATGTGAACCCTGGACAAGACAGTCAAATGGTAATTATTTCATTTTGTCGCTTCCACAAAAACCCTTTTTTTTTTTTTTTTTCTAACTTTATTTACCAAATAGTTTACATCAGTATACTACACATCTTTACAAACATTTTTATGGCTAATGAATTTTTTAAACATGTATTTAATTTACATATTATGAACGTATTATGATATGTTTAAACTTTGTTAAATGGAAAATACACAAGAAATAAAAAAAAACATGGAGAGAAAAAGAGAAGAAAACAGCGATAATCACTATCCTCTTGTATTCCATCAACATTTTTCGTTTTATCATTCATATTGATAAACTGCAGTATAGATTGCATAAGCTTTCATTTAATTATTATCTTGAAATAGATATAGTGAAAACCAATGAGCTTAAGCATTTTTGGATACTTGAAAAACTTAAAGAATAAATAACGGTGAATGTTCATTTGACAAGTCGTTTTAGTGGGGCGCACAACTCCGAAAATTTGGCCTAATCGTTCACTTTGTGATACAAGCATGAATTTTGTCATTGAAGGTCCCTGAGTCAGAAAAAACCTTGTAACTTACGCTTATTGTAAGCTACAGTTACATGGTCTTATTGAAAAGCAGCAATGTACAGAGCAGTTACAGAAAAGAAGTGGTGTTGACTTCTCGAAATGCATTATTTCATTTATTAATCACCAAACCCTTATAGTGTGGGCACTCATTTGAATTGTCTCGAGACAAATCAAATGAGTACCTACAACCAGAGCTCTCAGTAGGATTTTGAAAGTAGGATTCCACACAGAAAATTTGGATTCCATCATTTTAAAAGTGGATTCTTTACCGCTCTGAAGTCAAATGTTTTCACAAAATGACCAATTTAAGTCTTTTACAGACAGTATTTACAATGTTTTTAGATTACAAAGCCAAGGGTGATTTTTTTTCTCTTAACCCATTCCCACAAATTGAAATTTTTGAAGCCAAAGAAGATAAAGTTTTGCAAAAGCATCGAGACAAAAGAAGATAAGCAGCATTTTTTTTTTTTGCCTCAATATTTTCTATGCTATATTGTACAAGTCCATCTTTATCAACATGTATTTAGTTTTCTGCATCCACTTTCAATTTGGAATATTATAAAATTTTGTCGTCTGGTGATGGGTTGATAAGGGAAAATGCAGGTTTTGGTTGAATTGAATATTCTTTTCTAAGTGCTGCTTTCAATGTAGTATCCCAAACAATTTCAAGCTTTGAAAATTGCAATTGAAAAAAAAAGATAAAAGAAAACTAGACTAGATCTATGATGAAAAAAAGATTTTCTTAAAAATTGCATCTTTTTTGTGAATGATATCTCTCAATTTGGAACAGTAAAAAAAATAAGGGATCATGTTTTTGCAGTTAATCAAAATACAGAAAGAGCTTCCCCACTAAATTGTTCTAAAAGGATATAAGCTTACTAGGTAAAGGGTCACTGTACCGAAAAGGGTTAGTCTACCCCGATAGCAGTGTCCCAAGAAAAATCAATACACAGTCATATGCTGACAAATTTAACACAAAGACATATATGCCTATGTGATGTTATGGAAATTTTAAAACGATACTTATAAAGTTGATCATTGAATTTACTTTACCAAGTAAGACCGGTCATAACCTCAATCAAATTTACGATAAATCAACTGTTTATAAAAGTATGAAACTCAATTAAAAAAGAAGTAAACAAATGGTTGAGCGGGTTAGTTGCTCAGAATATCAATCGGGAAAATAAATCGCTATTTAGTAACAATTCAATTCAATTACCGAGAGATGATTTGTCAATCAACTAATTCAATCAAAAGTTATTGGTTTCGCAATCGTCTAATAACATCGTCTGGCAAGGACTAATTAACCTTCGTTGAGACCCAGACTCTACCTACAACGTCTACCGATAATTGATTCTGATTGGCTGTTAGCGGTAACTAACGCCACGCCTACCACTGCTGTCTACCCCACTTAGGTATCACTTAGATTATGGTCATTATCGATTTTTCATGCGAGTTAATTGTAGCTGATTGAAGCCTACAAAGTAGTTAATTGACAGCTTATTATCATAGACAATGTCTGTGTACTTGTTATAGTAGCTGATAGGTAGCGGGTCACAGACGCGTGCCTTAAAAAAAGTTGTCGTCCGGTGGAATCCTTTGATAGGATTTTTTGTCGTCCGCTGAGACAACTTGTCGTCTCAGACGACAGTACTGTCATTTCCGAGAGCCCTGCCTACAACATAGGGTTTGGAGATGAAATGACAAATTAAGAATGTCTTTACCCCTGTGGTTCTTGGTATGGAGTATCCCTATCTCAACTGACATTTGGACATGTGACATTTTAGACTGAACAGTGTAAAATGACCGCACTTTCAGACAATATTTTCAAGCTGATATTTTGTGAAATTTTACCTCTTTCCAAGAATAAAACTGTGAAATAAAGAAATTGCTTGTCACAAGCAATTTCATTTCACACAATGTTTTCCAAAGCCTATATCTTAAAGTTGCATTCTTGTTATATTCATGCCCATGTACCAAAAGATCGGGGTCATACCGTTTCACTCGAGTCCGTCTGTCTGGACGATTCGGGGCGGGGGCATTCATGTTTCACAAACACATCTAAGGATCTTCTTGTTATTCTTTTACTCAATACTTCAGCTCTTTATTATTTCTTTCAGGAAATTGAAGGTTACATAAAAAGTCCTGTACGATCAGCTGTAACCCATTTCTGTATATTTATTACACTTGGATTTCTCCGTCTTGTGTTCCATTGGATCCCGCATCGTTATTTACAGTGTACGCATTGTAAAGCTAGTCTGGGAGAGGCCACTTCTGTTCTTTTAAAGGTAAGTCAAGAGTCGGTTGTTGACTTCATTTTATACTAATTATGCCCCCTTTCGAAGAAAATGGGGGTATATTGTTTTGCAAGTGTCGGTCGGAAGGTCGGTCGGTCGGTCGGTCCGTATGTCGGTCGGTCTGTCCGTAGACCAAACCTTGTCCGGAGCATAACTCAAAAAGTATTAAAGGTAGAATCATGAAATTTCATAGGTGGATAGATCTCATTATGGAGAGGTGCAGTGCACAAGAACCGTAACTCTGCCGATCAAAATTTTTGAGTTATTGCCCTTTGTTGATTTTATAACTTGATTCTTGTCCGGAGCATAACTCAAAAAGTATGTAAGGTACAATCATGAAACTTTACAGGTGGATAGATCTCATTATGGAGAGGTGCAGTGCACAAGAACCATAACTCTGCTGATCAAATTTTTTGAGTTATTGCCCTTTGTTGATTTTCAAACTTGATTATTGTCCGCAGCATAACTCAAAAAGTATGTAAGGTAGAATCATGAAACTTAATAGGTGGATAGATCTCATTATGGAGAGGTGCGGTGTACAAGAACAGTAACTCTGCCGATCAAATTTTTTGAGTTATTGCCCTTTGTTGAGTTTATAACTTGATTCTTGTCCGGAGCACAACTCAAAAAATATGTAAGGTAGAATCATGAAACTGTACAGGTGAATAGATTTTATTATGGAGAGGTGCAGTGTACAAAAACCGTAACTCTGCCAATCAAATTCTTGGAGTTATTGCCCTTTGTTGATTTTTACACCTAATTCTTAACCTTGCCTATATCTCATGTCCTTTTACACATACAGCCTTTATATCTCACACATAGATACCTCCTATCAACATCGTTCAGATTTAACCATGACCTTGGACCTTGTGACCTTGACCTTGGAGTTTGACCTACTTTAAAAAAAATTAAACCAGGCAAATATCTCATGACCTTTTACAAATACAGCCTTGATATTTCACACATGGACACATCTTACCAAGACCTTTCATAATTGACCATGACCTTGGACTCTGTGACTTTGACCTTGGAGTTTGACCTACTTTTGAAAAACTTTAATCTGGCCTATATATCATGTCCTTTTACACATACAGCCTTGATATTTGACACATGGAAACCTCCGACCAAGACCTATCACATACGACTATGACCTTGGACCATGTGGCCTTGAACCTTGGAGTTTGACCTACTTTTAAATAGATTAAACTGGGCCTATATCTTATGTGCTATTACACATACAGCCTTGGTATTTCACACATGGACACATCTTACCAAGACCTTTCACATTTGACCATGACCTTGGACCTTGTGACCTTGACCTTGGACTTTGACCTACTTTAAAAAACTTTAATCTAGCCGATATATCATGTCCTTTTACACATACAGCCTTGGTATTTCACACATGGACACCTACGACCAAGACCTTTCACATTTGACCATGACCTTGGACCTTGTGACCTTGACCTTGGTGTTTAACCTACTTTAATAATACATTAACCTGGCCTATATTTCATGTCATTTTACATATACAGCCTTGATATTTCACACATGGTCACTTCCAACCAAGATATTTCACTTTTTGACCATGACCTTGGACCTTGACCTTGGAGTTTGACCTACTTTTAAAAAAAACTTAAACTAGGCCTATATCTCATGTCCTGTTACCTATACAGTCTCAATACCCCCTACCAAGACCTTTCACATTTGACCATGACCTTGGCCTGTATGACATTGACTTTTGATTTTTACATACTTTTAGAAATCTTTAACATAGCCTTTATCTTATGTCCTATTACACCTACAGCCTTGATATTTCACACATAGACACCTCCTACCAAGACATTTCACATTTGACCATGACTTTGAATATTGCAACCTTGACCTTGGAGTTTGACCTACTTTTAAAAAGACTGAAACCAGGCATACATGTATATATCATGTCCTTTTACACCTACAGCCTTGATATTTCACACATGGACACCTCCAACCAAGACTTTTCACATTTGACCATGACCTTGACATTTGGCCTACTTTTAAAAACTTTAACCTGGCCTATGTTTCATTTTACTTTTAAATATACAGCTTTGATATTTCACACATAGACACCTCCTACCAAGACCTTTCATATGTGACCATGACCTTGGACCTTGTTAACTTGACCTTGGACTTTGACCTACATCAAATGTAGGCCCTTGAGGGGGGCATATATGTTTTACAAACATCTCTTGTTTGTTTAGTTGAGCAAGACAAGCCAGGGGTTTTCCTACCCTTTCTGTGCCTCCTGAAAACGGAGGCATTCCCAAAGCAAACGGCTGTGTTCCCAAAGCAAACTTTCTTCCATTTTTCCTAGTTCATTCAAAATGTTAAACTTACGATTGAAAAATCAATGTTTCTCTTACATTTTTAACCCAATTTGAGCTAGTTTGCACTGTTAAAATTTCCCAATTAGGCCAGACTCCGTTTCCCAAAATGGCTAGGAAAACCCCTGCAAGCCATCATTTGAATATTAGACTTGTTTTCTTCACTAATGTTTAGAGTTTACACACCATGAAGCTAGTCTAGGAGAGGTTTACTTCTATTCTATTCATGCTGTAGTTACTAGTTAGGACATTTTTAGAATGTGGCTGATAATGTATATATTAAATCATTTCCACATAATTATGCTCTTTAATGAACCACGTGATAAAGGCTTTGGAAAATATTGTGGAAAATGAAGACATTGCCTTTGATGTAAAATTTCATTTCCCATGAAATTGTCATTTGTAACATCTTTGACTTTGGATCACCCTAAAATTGTTGTTTAGGAAAGGATTAAGTTTGTAGTATGTAGGTGGAAAAAATATTGTTTATAAAACAAACACATCTGTTCCCATCAGCTATATGTGATACACTGAATGTGTATGTTTATTTTAAAATTTATTTGGGTTTATCCCTTTCCCAAACAAGACCTGGTTTTGATGTTCCTTATTATGAAAGCATCAGGAAAACATTGAGACAAAAGAAGAAAATGCTGATTACCAGCATCTTTTTGTACTGAGGCCAAGGTAAATTATTGTCAAGGTCATATTTTACAAAAACAGCAGTTAACCCTTTCCCACACATTGATTTCTAGCTAGCCGGGATTTAATTATGGGTACCATAACAAAGGGTTTGATGAACAACAAATTAAATTAAGTATTTGGAAAAGCCTTTACTCCTTTTTATATGGAGCTCTTATGATATTTGAACCATCACGCTAAAAGGGACCTTATAGGAAGTGAGAAAAATATCAACCCTAGTCAGTCTGCGCAGTCCTCGCAGCCAGACTAGGGCCGACACTTTTGTCTTGTATGTAATTTTCTAAATCTTGATTTTTTTTTCTTATCTGACTACATGTATATGCTTATTTTTCGCATACAGTGTCTGGTTGACCTGTGCTGAGTCTGACAAGTTTGTCAAAATTTGGATTTTTTTTACTTCTGATAAGGTCCCTTTTAGCCTGATGGGTCGCATATACTTTCAGGACCAGTACCAGCAGTACTTTGTTGCAGAAATCCAAACAATTACTCGAGATGGAACAAGGTGGGTATGTTTGTGTATTCACTCTTTCCAATACATGGTACTCCATTTTATTTCATCTGTCAGGATGTGGCTAAACCAAGAGGTTATTTGGTTAATGCAAGAGAAAAATGTGCCACACAGGCGTGCACACATTTCAAAACTGAAAGAATGCACCACAATTGATGTATTAACTGCTTATTGAAAAATCTGTTTTACCTAGATCTTAAATGCAATGGGCCATTTACTAAATGAATTGAAGAAATTTACTTGGAAAAGCTTAACTCTTTCCAATACAGCCAAATTTAGGATGGCTCAAAAATGAAAGAAGTTGCAGATGACAAAAATAATCATAGTTACAGGAAGAGACATAGAAAATATAGCATAGAAAATATTTAGGCAAAAGGAGAAAATGCTGATTATTGGCATTTTCTTTTGTTGCCTCAATGTTTTCCAATCCCTTTCTACTTAAGATACATCAAAACTAGGGCTTGTGTGGAAGAGGGATAAAGATGAAAAAAGAAGATAATGTTGTCATGCAGCTGTTGGCTTTTATTTGAAGAAGTGATATTACTATATACATATATTTATGCCCCCTTTCGAAGAAAATGGGGGTATATTGATTTGCAAGTGTCGGTCGGAAGGTCGGTCGGTCGGTCGGTCCGTATGTCGGTCGGTCTGTCCGTAGACCAAACCTTGTCCGGAGCATAACTCGAAAAGTATTAAAGGTAGAATCATGAAACTTCACAGGTGGATAGATCTCATTATGGAGAGGTGCAGTGCACAAGAACCGTAACTCTGCCGATCAATTTACTGGAGTTATTGCCCTTTGTTGATTTTCAAACTTGAATCTTGTCCGGAGCATAACTCAAAAAGTATGTAAGGTAGAATCATGAAACTTTAAAGGTGGATAGATCTCATTATGGAGAGGTGCAGTGCACAAGAACAGTAACTCTGCTGATCAAAATTTTTGAGTTATTGCCCTTTGTTGATTTTCAAACTTGATTCTTGTCCGGAGCATGACTCAAAAAGTATGTAAGGTAGAATCATGAAACTTTACAGGTGGATATATCTCATTATGGAGAGGTGCAGTGCACAAGAACCATAACTCTGCTGATCATATTTTTGGAGTTATTGCCCTTTGTTGATTTTCAAACTTGATTCTTGTCCAGAGCACAACTCAAAAAATATGTAAGGTAGAATCATGAAACTTTACAGGTGGATAGATCTCATTATGGAGAGGTGCAGTGCACAAGAACCGTAACTCTGTCGATCAATTTTTTGGAGTTATTGCCCTTTGTTGATTTTCAAACTTGATTCTTGTCCGGAGCATAACTAAAATGTATGTTAGGAAGAATCATGAAACTTTACAGGTGGATAGATCTCATTATGGAGAGGTGCAGTGCACAAGAACCGTAACTCTGCTGATCAAATTTTTGGAGTTATTGCCCTTTGTTGATTTTAAAACTTGATTCTTGTCCGGAGCATAACTCAAAAAGTATGTAAGGTAGAATCATGACACTTTACAGGTGGATAGATCTCATTATGGAGAGGTGCAGTGCACAAGAACCGTAACTCTGCCGATCAAAATTTTTGAGTTATTGCCCTTTGTTGATTTTCAAACTTGATTCTTGTCCAGAGCACAACTCAAAAAGTATGTAAGGTAGAATCATGAAACTTTACAGGTGGATAGATCTCATCATGAAGAGGTGCAGTGCACAAGAACCATAACCTTGCCGATCAATTTCATTTCTTGGAGTTATTGCCCTTTGTTGATTTTTACACTTAATTCTTAACCTTGCCTATATCTCATGTATTTTTACACATACAGACTTGATATCTCACACATAGATACCTCCTATCAACATCATTCACATTTGACTATGACCTTGGACCTTGTGACCTTGACCTTGGAGTTTGAGCTACTTTAAAAAAGAATTAAACCAGGCATATATCTCATGACCTATTACACATACAGCCTTGATATTTCACACATGGACACCTCCTACCAAGACCTTTCACAATTGACCATGACCTTGGACCTTGTGACCTTGACATTGGAGTTTGACCTACATTTTAAAAACTTTAACCTGGCCGATATATCATGTCCTTTTACACATACAGCCTTGATATTTGACACATGGAAACCTCCGACTAAGACCTATCACATATGACTATGACCTTGGACCTTGTGACCCTGACCTTGGGAGTTTGACCTACTTTTAAAAAAAATAAACTGGGCCTATATCTCATGTGCTATTACACATACAGCCTTGATATTTCACACATGGACACATCCTACCAAGACCTTTCACATTTGACAAAGACCCTGGACCTTGTGACCTTGACCTTGGACTTTTACCTACTTTTATAAAATTTTAACCTAGCTGATATATCATGTCCTTTTACACATACAGCCTTGATATTTGACACATGGACACCTAAGACCGAGACCTTTCACATTTGACCATGACCTTGGACCTTGTGACCTTGACCTTAGTGTTTGACCTACTTTTATAATACATTAACCTGGCCTATATTTTATGTAATTTTACACATACAGCATTGATATTTCACACATGGTCACTTCCAACCAAGACATTTCACATTTGACCATGACCTTGGACCTTGACCTTGAAGTTTGACCTTCTTTTAAAAAACTTAAACTAGGCCTATATATCATGTCCTGTTACCTATACAGTCTCGATATCTTACACATGGACACCTCCCACCAAGACCTTTCACATTTGACCATGACCTTGGACTTTGTGACCTTGACCTTGGTGTTTGACCTACTTTTATAATACATTAACCTGGCCTATATTTCATGTCATTTTACACATATAGCCTTGATATTTCACACATGGTCACTTCCAACCAAGACATTTCACATTTGACCATGACCTTGGACCTTGACCTTGGAGTTTGACCTACGTATAAAAAACTTAAACTATGCATATATCTCATGTCCTGTTACCTATACAGCCTCAATATTTTACACATGGACACCTCCTACCAAGACCTTTCACATTTGACCATGATCTTGGCCTGTGTTACCTTGACCTTTGATTTTTACATACTTTTAGAAATCTTTAACCTAGCCTTTATCTTATGTCCTATTACACCTACAGCCTTGATATTTCACACATTGACACCTCCTACCAAGACCTTTAAACATTTGACCATGACCTTGAATATTGCAACCTTGACCTTGGAGTTTGACCTACTTTTAAAAAACTTAAACCAGACATATATATCATGTCCTTTTACACCTACAGCCTTGATATTTCACACATGGATACCTCCAACCAAGACCTTTCACATTTGACCATGACCTTGACCTTGGCATTTGGCCTACTTTTAAAAACTTTAATCTGGCCTATATTTCATTTTACTTTTACATATACAGCCTTGATATTTCACACATAGACACCTCCTACCAAGACCTTTCATATTTGACCATGACCTTGGACCTTGTTAACTTGACCTTGGACTTTGACCTACATCAAATGTAGGCACTTGAAGGGGGCATATATGTTTTACAAACATCTCTTGTTATTTGTTGTCATAATCAAAAAGGTTTTGACTTCCCTCAGATTGAAAAGCCGCGGCCTTAGCGCAGTTGGTAGCGCATCTGCCTTTCATTCGAGAGGTCCCGGGTTCGATACCCGGCCGCGGCTAATACCCTTTCTGACAAAATGTCACCCATCAATGGTTTGATATCGTGAACCTATGTGAGGGAGCAGCTGAAGGCTTGGTTAGGGTGTTGTGGTAGTACTGGTCAGAGAAATACCAGGAATCCATGGTTAGGTGCTCCAGCTGCCGCGATATGACCTTAGTAGTTGAAAAGGGCATAAAACCCCAATAAACCAAACCCTCAGATTGAAAGTAGTAATTCACCGTAAAAGGCACCTAGAATCTGAAGAGTCTCAAGAGCATCATTATTCTTGTCAAATGTACATAGTCACGGTGGATAATCACATGGTTCAACGATTTCAGAAAATCTTCAATAGTTTTGTTCATATGGGACCGATTTGAATTCGGTTTAAAGCAGAGAAGGTGGACAGATGTGATGCATTAGATGGACGTGGTGGATTTTTAATAAATCAGCTGATAAAAAAGTTATTGAAGATAAACCAAAATTTTGGTTTATCTTCAATAACTTTTTTATCAATCGATTCATTAAATATCTGCCGCGTCCTGCTGATTTCTGGAATTGTCACACATTCTGTGTTGCAAACTGAATTCAAATTGGTCAAGTGTTAAGAAAAATATTGATGATTTTCTAAAATTATGAGTCACACGATTATCCACCGTGATATTAGTATTATTCTTCCTTTCTACAGGGTCAGTGTACTGAAGCCTACCGTGACGTTCTCTCTGAGTTCAAAGGCAAGGAGGAGACAGGCACAGCTTCTACTGAATACTGGCCAGGTAAACATAAGCTGTCACATGTGACCTGTCATGCTAAAAGGGACCTTTTCAGAACTACAAAAATCCTAATTTTGACAAACTTGTCAGACTCAGCACAGGTCAACCAGATCCTGAACATAATAGTAAGATAGGAAAACCATTCCGGATTTAGAAAGTTACATAAAAGTGAATAGTATCGGCCCTAGTCTGGCTGTGCCGACTGTGCAGACAGGCTAGGGTGGATATTTTTCACACTTCCTATTAGGTCCCTTTTAGTGTGACAGGTCACAAATGTAAAGACTATTAGAATTCAAGAATCTAGAACAATTTGGAAACATTTAAAGCTTACAGTCACATTTTCTCTGAGCTCTAAATTTCGTAGAAGAAAACCACATTTTCTCTTAACTCTAAAGGTTATAGATCTTACCAAATACTAGAGAGGTACACATTCACTTTTACCTATTTCCATAATCAGTTTTGATAACAAGACTTAATCAATTACCAGAAGACAAATTTCTAGACATGTCCAAATTCAAAGATGTTGCAGACATCAATTTCAGTTAAATGAAATACTACACTATTTGGTCTTTTTGGGTAGAAAACATTGTTGGAAGTTCTTTTCATTTTCCATAAAGTTTGCCTAAGTATATTGATGGATGGGCATAAAAAAGCTTCACTGTGTGGTAATGGATTAATAGTTTAATCTTTGTCAACTTCTATATTGTCATCCACATCAGCTTTTAACCCTTTCCCAAACAAGACCTTATTTTGACGTCCCTGACATTAAAGGATTGGAAAAACATTGAGACAAAAGAAGAAAAATGCTGATAATCAGCATTTTCTCCTTTTGTCTCAATATTTTCTGTGTCATATTTTACACAAATCCTATCTTTAGTACCAAACATTTTTATTATGCTCCCCGAAAAAATTTCGAGGGAGCATATAGTCGCCACGCTGTCCGTCCGTGTGTCTGTGTGTCCGTCCGTCCGTCCGTCCACAGCCATATCTTAGCAACCCTTGGACCAATTTCAATGAAACTTCACATGTGAACTCCCTGGGTCAATACCTAGAGACCTTTTTCTCCGTTTGTAAATTTAAGACTGCATCATGGAAAAAGGGGCCTTAGTGTAAAAATTTGTTTTTCTCTTATTTCTCTTCATCTAATGGGCAGAATTTAATGAAATTTTGTGCTCATGTAATAATTAGAATGTTCTAGACCATATTCTATAAATAATGTGTGTACAAAAAAGCTGTCATGGGAAAAGGGGGCTTAATGTATGATAGTTTTTATTTTGTGACAAACACTAATTTGGGGAGCATAATCCGTCTGTGACGGCTCTTGTTGTCATTTGTTGCAGTTTTTGAAGTGAATCACTGTAAAATTTTGTCGTTTTGGAAAGGGTTAAATTGGTCCACACTAGAATTTTGTTGTTTTGGAAAGGTTTTATCTGACATAGACATGTTGGGTAGAAGGCCTGTGAGTGGTTATGACATGTGATCATGCACACATTCAGAGCTCCAGATAAGAGGAGGTGATGACTTCTTAAACTGCAATAATTCTGTTATTGTTCATCAAACCCTATATTGTGGGTACTCATTTGTATCGTCTCGTCGAGACGATTCAAATGAATACCCACAACACAGGGTTTGGATTAGAAATAAGAAAGTTAAAATGTCTTCACACCCACTTATCTGTAGCCCTGCACATTTGTGATGGGTCTGGTTTATTTTCACTTCCAGAGAGATGAGAATCTTATCCGCTATTTTGTTGTCAAGAGGATGAAGTATTTGTGGAATGCACAGGAAGACAGATACCAGAAACTATGGTAAGTGAAATATAACTCTCAAACAAAATATGGGAAAGATTGGGGTAAAGTATTTAGACTATGTGTTAATATATTCTGTATGCAAAATTACTTTTCAGCACGACTTTTTGTAGAATAGGGTGGCTACATCTGGACAGCCCAGCATTGCATTTGGAACTCCTCGTACAATTCCATCGAGGATCGAATCATCGACTGATTCGACTCAGAAGAATGTGTATGAAGAAATGTTAAAAAAATCTCATTTCTTAGCCGGAAGTTGTTACCCTTCATAAAGTAGTTTTTGAGGCCATCCAAATGTACAACCATGGCAACTTGCGGGACTTGCAGGTTGTAAACATTCTAAAAAGAGAGGTCACTGGAACTGCAAGCAATGCATTTCATTATCATTGTCGTTTCATTGTTGACATTAGTTACAAACGATTGTTTTGTGTTCTTATTCTATTTTATTCTATTCATAGTCTCGAAGTAGATCCACGGCTTTCATCCAAGGTATGATTCGACAGAATTGTCCGTGGTGTTCCAAATACCCAGCATCGGTGTCGACATTCAGCCATTGGTGCAATGCTTCAAGTTTTTATATGCAACTGTTGTATCTCTTGCTTTATCCATGCTATTGCTCTGTAACTTTTCATATGCTTCTGTAACCATAATATCAGCCTCTAGGCAAAGATTTGTTACTCTGATGATTAATTTACTTGAATTTTCACCCTTTGGATTTTCGTTGGTCTTCCAGGGTAGAAAACTTTTTGGGAATTTCCAGAAATGAAGAAATTCCCCACTATGTTCCCGAGCTATTATATTGAGGGGTGTCAAAATGTGTCATTATGCTGTAATAGGTAAAAAGATATTTTCCAGATCCTTGCTCAATTTTACCTATACAATTGGGACGATTTTATTAAGTAAACGGTGACATAGTTTCGGACACACAATAGTATGTTGTAGGTGTTGTTATGAAATCTTGTAACTACGGCTTGATTTAAGCCGTAGTTACAAGATTTTATAACAACACAACACAGAGAGGTTATCAAACATAATGGTAAACACAGTCTATTTTTAGCACATGATTCATTGCTATTACAGTGGTTTGGAAGTCAACAACTTATGCTCATATTTCCATGAAGCTAAAGGCTTGAGTTACGCTCATCAAATAAAGAGACGAGTACTGTATGGAGTGAACACCATCGACGTACATGTGTCACCTATAATATCCTTGCTGTTTAAACAGGTAGGTGAATCATCATCATCATAATCATCATCATCATCATTATCATCATCATCATCATAATCATCATCATCATCATCATCTTCATATTTCTATGAAGCTAAAGGCTTGAGTTACGCTCATCAAATAAAGAGACGAGTACTGTATGGAGTGAACACCATCAATGTACATGTATCACCTGTAGTATCCTTACTGTTTAAACAAGTAGGTGAATCATCATCATCATCATCATCATCATCATCATCATCATCATCATCATCATCATCATCATCATCATCATCATCATCATCATCATCATCATCATCATCATCATCATCATCATCATCATCATCATCATCATATTTCTATGAAGCTAAAGGGTTAAGTTACGCTCATCAAATAAAGAGACGAGTACTGTATGGAGTGAATACCATCGATGTTCATGTTTCACCTGTAGTATCCTTGCTGTTTAAACAGGTAGGTGAATCATCATCATCATCAACATCATCATCATCATCATCTTCATATTTCCATGAAGCTAAAGGCTTAAGTTACGCTCACCAAATAAAGAGACAAGTACTGTATGGAGTGAATACCATCGACGTTCATGTTTCACCTGTAGTATCCTTGCTGTTTAAACAGGTAGGTGAATCATCATCGTCATCATCATCATCATCATCATCTTCATATTTCTATGAAGCTAAAGGCTTAAGTTACGCTCATCAAATAAAGAGACGAGTACTGTATGGAGTGAATACCATCGACGTTCATGTTTCACCTGTAGTATCCTTGCTGTTTAAACAGGTAGGTGAATCATCATCATCATCATCATCATCATCATCATCATCATCATCATCATCATCATCATCATCATCATCATCATCATCATCATCATCATCATCATCATCATCATCATCATCATCATCATCATCATCATCATCAAATCATCATCATATTTCCATGAAGCTAAAGGGTTGAGTTACGCTCATCAAATAAAGAGACGAGTGCTGTATGGAGTGAACACCATTGATGTACATGTGTCACCTATAATATCCTTGCTATTCAAACAGGTAGGTGAATCATCATCATCATCATCATCACCATCACCATCATCTTCATATTTCCATGAAGCTAAAGGCTTGAGTTACGCTCATCAAATAAAGAGACGAGTACTGTATTGAGTGAACACCATCAATGTACATGTATCACCTGTAGTATCCTTACTGTTTAAACAAGTAGGTGAATCATCATCATCATCATCATAATCATCATCATCATCATCATCATCATCATCATCATCATCATCATCATCATCATCATCATCATCATCATCATCATCATCTTCATCTTCATCTTCATATATCTATGAAGCTAAGGGTTAAGTTACGCTCACCAAATAAAAAGAAGAGTGTTGTATGGAGTGAACACTATCGATGTACATGTGTCACTAGTAGTATCCTTACTGTTTAAACAGGTATGCTACTATTCATGTTATTTTGATTATTACAACTACAGATTTGTATGGGATGGATGCCATTGATGTTAATGTGCCATAATGCCATTTTGGTTATAACAATTTAAGGAGAAGTTAGAACGCCATAGATGTGTGTGTGTCACCGGTAAAAACTTTGCTATTGAAACAGGTTTATTAATATTTCTTGTATTTTCTGCTTGACAATGTTAATTTGATTATCACAATTTAAGCATATTATGGAATGAACCCCATTGATATATATATATGTGGAGTTGTAAGGGGACTTAGTGGAAAAATAAAGCAGTTTAACCCTTTCCCAAACGACAAAATTTTACGGTGATCCACTTCAAAAACGGCCACAAATGATTAAATGAATGTTATTTAAGATAGGATAAGTGTAAAATGTGGCACAGAAAATATTGAGACAAAAGGAGAAACTGCTGGTTATCAGCAGTTTCTTCTTTTGTTTCAATGTTTTCCCAAGCCTTTTCTACTAGGAACGTCAAAACCAGGTCTTGTTTGGGAAAGGATTAAATCCAATTGATTATCAGGATCTTGCAATATGATGCTCAAAACCTTTTGAAATCCGGCCTATTACTTGAATTCCACACACATATGTATATTTGCAGGCTCTTACTGACCTATGTATTTCATGAGTTGGCATTGACAGTGTTCTATGTATTTCAAGTGTTCAGTATGTTTGTTAGGTATTTTGATGCATATTATCGTTATGCATATGTTTCTATATTTACAGGCCCTGACACCGTTCTATGTGTTTCAACTTTCAAGTATTCAGCATGTTTGTGTGGTACCTGGACCAGTATTACTACTATGCTACATGCATTCTCCTAATATCATCTATATCATTTCTATTTTTGTGTTGTGTATAGATACGTACCACAAATACACATATGTGTAACATATACATGTGCATTTCTATATTCACAGGCATTGACACCGTTCTACGGTTTCAAGTATTCAGTATGTTTGTTTGGTACCTAGATGAGTATTACTACTATGCGACATGCATCATACTGATATCTTCAATATCATCCATGTTTCTATGTTTGTGTTGTGTTTAGATAAATATTACACATACACATATGTTTAACATATATATTTCTATATTTACAGGCATTGACACCATTCTATGTGTTTCAAGTATTCAGTATGTTTGTGTGGTACTTGGACGAGTATTACTACTATGCGACCTGCATCCTACTGATATCTTCAATATCTATAACTGTTACTATCTATGAAACGAGGAAGGTCAGTGAATACAGTTTTAGGATTGCAATTAGATGGAGCAAATTTAATTTTCTGTCAAAGCATTTGTTAATGGTACTCATTAGAATTGTCTTGGTTAGACAATTTTAATGAGAACCCATGACATAGATTTTGTAGTTGTAATAACAATATTAGAATGCAAATTAAAAAAAAAAGAGACAAACTCACAGCTGAAAGGAGGTATTTATGATAATGGTACCTTTTATAAGTAAGTTTTTGTGGTAATTGGATGAACAGTATTTATATGCAACATGCATCCTTCTGATATCAAATCTATCTATATGGTCACAATCTATGCAACAATAAAGATGAGTTCACAGCTGAGATTGTGAATTATAGTAACAGTGTCTCAGATCAAAAGATGTACAGTACAACTCACATTTTTTTGCATCTTTTCACGCATCACTGTGATTCGATTTCGGGTCGATTCAGGTGAGAAAATGTGATGGCCAGGATGTGCATGTTTTTCCATCCAAATGTACCTGAAATCACAGTGATTTTCCACCACGATTTTCCATTATTTAATTGATTACCACACAGTGACGCTTTTTGATGCCCCTTAAGAAAAGGGCTTCTGGAAACATTATGGAAAATGAAAAAGTTGATTGTGACAAGCAATTTCTTCATTTCTCACAATGTTTTCTAAACCAAAACACAAATAAATGTTATATTCCATGCACTTGAAATTGTCGTCTGCAACATCTTTGAATCTGAAATTGTCCAAAGTTTTGGCATCTGGTAATGGGTTAAAAAAATTATCGGTGAATTCTAGACACCCAGCAAGTATATAGTAATGTTTGCCTGATGTTTTTTACAGATGCAGCGTGCCCTACGTAACACAATACAAACATCTACTGTAGTGACTGTGTGGCGCGGTGGAGATGGTAAATTTGATTATTTTGATTATTTCTTGTCGATTTAGACTGTATATTTATATTTACTCATTACGACACATTGATGCTTCAATGATGCTTTTAGATATTTGCGAAGACAAATGCTTGAGATATCATTGTATCAAATGAAGAAATTGCTTGTGACAACCGAAAAAGATCCAAAAATATAAATATTTAGATACTAGTATGTGGCACCTGTGGTCTCTTGTTAGCTCGACTTTTCGAAGAAAATGAGAGCTTATACTGTCGCCCGGGCGTTGGCGTTGGCGTCGGCGTTGCAACAAAGGTTAAAGTTTTTTCAAACATCAATAACTTCCATACTATCAAAGGGATTCAACCCAAACTTGAAATACTTATTCACCATCACACCCTCTACCTTATTATCAAGGCCCATGACCCTGGCTGCACTACATTTGGAGTTATGCCCCCTTTATACTAAGCAACTTAGAAAGTCGAGCGCGCTGTCTTCGGACAGCTCTTGTGTCACAATATAAAGGTTACAAGTTTGATCCAGGTAGCAGAGGCTAAGTTGGTGCTTCATATTTTGTGCTTCTCATTTTGTTCTTTCATGCTTGCAGACTATCAAGACATCCCTTCAGAAGACCTTGTACCGGGTGATGTAATAGAAATACCCAACAATGGATGTATTATGCAGTGTGATGCAGTTCTTATTAGTGGAAATTGTATAGTGAATGAAAGTATGCTTACAGGTAAGTTATAACTGATAGACTATTATACCCCACAATTACGATGTAGAGGGGGATACATAGGTTTCACATTGTATATCTGTCTATCAGTATTTACTTAGGTCCATTAAACTTTACAAAATTATTGCCCTCAACTTGAGAAGGTATCCATAACTGTTAAGATCTCCAAAGTCAAAGGTCAAGGTTGCAATTGCATGCTGTTTGTAATCTGTTTCCATGCTCTGAGTTGGTAAATGTTTGACTCAGTACCATGCAGCTTTACATAATTGTTGCCCTTGAAGTATCAAGGGGCCTAACATTAGTCACATAGCTCAGAGGTCAAGATCACAATTGGAGTTTGATAAAAAATCGTTTCCATGCTATAACTCAAGAACTGTTCAATCTAGAACTATTTGGCTTAACACTAATTTGTCTTTGACCCAATGAGGTGTCCTATTGTTTTTGGGTCACAAAAGCCAAAAGGTAGGATAAAAATTGACCTTTGAATTTCTGATAGCGTTTCTTCAGTGCCAATGGGCTTGTAGAGTTATATGACTGCTTAGGGACAGATCAAATTGTTCATCAAACCCAATGGTGTTGGTACACATTTAATTGGTCTCCTTGATAATGATTCTTTAAGATTAACCAAATTTCACATAGGGTATGATCTCCATATCAGGTTATGGTCATGTTCACAAAGGTCAGTATTGTTTCTATGGTAACAGATTTTATTTGTTACTTTTCTAGGTGAGAGTGTTCCAGTCACAAAGACACCACTCCCTGAAGGTGAAGGTCACAAAGCATTTGACCTTAAAGAGCATGCCAAACACACCCTGTTTTGTGGTACACAGGTCATACAGACTCGTTACTATGGCAACCAGAAGGTCAAGGCTGTGGTTCTCAGAACAGGTTTGTTAACATTATTGTCTTGGTAATGTTTATACACTTTTGAAACTAACTATTGAGCCTATAATGCTTACTTGGCACTTTCTGTGCTATGACATATACATATGTGACCCGTCACGCTAAAAGGGACCTTATCGGGTGTGTGAAAAATATCGACCCTAGTCAGTCTGCGCAGTCCGCGCAGCCTGACTAGGGCGGACACTTTTCACTTTTATGCAATTTTCTTAATCCGGAATGTTTTCCCTATTTTACTATATGTTCATTTTTCGCATACAGTATCTGGTTGATTTTGGATTTTGGAGTTCGGATAAGGTCCCTTTTAGCATGACGGGTCACATATACCAGTATAATGAATGTCTAGTTAGTTGTCTGAAGTACCTTTAGAACAGGACCAACCTACAATTTTGGTGTTTAACCCATTACCAAACGATAAAATTTTAGGGTGGTCTAAATTGAAAGATCCTGCAGACGACAATTTCAAATGAATGAAATTTTTGATTTTTAGGACTTTTTGTATGGAAAACATTGTGGGAAATGAAGAAATTGCTTGTCACAAGCAATTTCTTCATTTTCCATGATGTTTTCCACGGCCATTATTTTGTGGGGAGTCAAAAAGAGTCATTGTGTGGTAATGGGTTAAGAAAGGTATAAGGGTATTTGAGCTGAGACCTTTATGCTCAATGACGAGCTTATATTTGTTTAAGCAAGTTGTCTTGAATGTGATCAAGTATATTGTTTAAGCTTTCTTGCTTTGAAAAATAAACAGTGCATTTTGAAAAATAGTGAACTTGCTTGTCTTTACGGGAAATCAGCAATACTTTATGGTTTATATTTTCCAGGTTTTTTGACATCAAAAGGTGAACTAGTGCGATCTATTTTGTATCCAAAACCAGTGGACTTCAAGTTCAACAAGGACACCTATTTCTTTGTTGGTGTATTAGCCTCTATTGCGGGGATTGGTCTTATTTATACAGTTGTCCTCAAGGTATGGTGGCATTACTTATATCCAAAGCTTAATAAAATGGTCAGAGCTACAGATGAGAGGGATTGGGGAATTTTCCAAATGAAATATTTCACTAAATGTTTATCAAACCCTTTGTGGTGGGTACTCATTGGACGATTCAAATGAGTACCCACAATATAGGGTTTTGATTGGAACTAACAAAGTTAGAATGTACTCACCCCCTGCATATCTGTAGCTTAATTCATATAAAGTAGAGGAGGTATTTTGGTTTCACCATGTCCATCTGTTTACCTTTTCTAATTGAAACACTATGATCCTTTGACCCAAAGATTTTCTGAGTCCATCAAGTGTAGAAAATTGTTTAAATCCTGAAAAGTAATTATAAATGCTCTATGACACATCATGCCAAAGGGACCATCTGTGTAGGCTATTGAACCATTACACGTGAAACGGATCAGATTTAGCAACTGGCTGTCAATGAATTTGAAAATGAGCATATAGTAAGGTAGGAAAAACATTATAGAATGAGACAATTATGTTCTAGTGAACAGATTCTACCCTGGTCAGTCTGAGGAGCCCATGCAGACTAATTATGGTTGATATTATTCACACTTTACACAGGGCTAGAATTTCCCTAAATAAATGACTCGCAATATTTTGCTAGTGGCTTTTGAAACTACTAGCAAAAAGGAAAATTCACTTGCAATTTGCTTTTCATTTAAAAAAAAAAGTTTAATATGGTACATACAGTTGTCCTTTTAAAGGACATGATAAAACTAGTACAGTTAGTCAATATTTGGAAGTTGTTTTGTAAGCTTTTTCAGGCTGCATTGATATAAAACTTGTGGGTCGGATTTTTTTCCACTAGCCAAACAAATCTAGTCTCGGATAAAATTACTAGCAATTTGTAATTCTAACTAGCGAATTGCCAGTATGTTAGTGGAAATTCGAGCCCTGCTTTACAGATGATGTTCTTTAGTATGACAAGTCACAATAATTATTGTGTATTTTATCAGGTGCAAGGTGGAGAAGATGCGTATGTGATTGTAAAACGTTCGCTAGATCTTATAACTATCGCTGTTCCACCGGCTCTACCTGCGGCCCTGACTGTTGGTATAGTGTTTGCTCAACGACGTCTGAAACTAGCTAATATATTCTGTATTAGTCCTAGAAGCATCAATATATGTGGTAGTATTAATGCTGTGTGTTTTGATAAGGTAAGATTTCAGGATTATCCTTGATCTTTCAACATAGAGATTGTTTTTCTTCAAAAACTTTTCAAATTTGTGAGCTCATGTATGCTTAAGAACAATAACTTTACTTAAAAGAATTTCAATGTCAAATTTCATACTGACCGAATTTGATAGCTCAGTCAGTAATGGTAGAGTTAATCAATCCAGGGATGGTTCAAACCATTGCTAGGCAAATATCCATTCTGATATTTGACAAAGGTTATGTGTCTCCCACCAATGGATAATTTCTTTATGAATCATCTAAATGTGATGAGAAGGAGTAGGCTCACAGTGGATGTTGTTGTTCTGGTACGATAAATGCCAGGAATCAATGATTAATTTCACTAGCTTTGTGATATCATATGACAAAAATGCTGTTGAAAGTGGTGAAAAATGTCATTCAATAAATCAAACAACAGATGTTATATTACTTCAAGGAATATTTACACTGTGATATTACTCTAGACATTTGACAAAAGTTCAGTCAATCAAAATTGTTTGGCAAATCTAATGATTCACTTATTCGATTGCATCTCAGATGCCGCGAAAATTCCCACACATGGACACTTTTTGACACCCCCCCCCCCATGAGATAAAGGCTTTGGAAAACTGTGTGAAACACAAAGAAATTGTTTGTTACCAGCAATTGTTTCATTTACCACCATGTTTTTACCCAAAAAAGACCAAAAAGATAAAAATGTTGTCCCCTTCAAATTGTCGACTGTAATATCTTTGAAATTGGACCAGTCTAAATTTGGGCGATAAGTTAAACAAGGAGTGGCATGTTGAGGGGAATCAATCATCTAAGATCAAGTTGAATTGATATCAGCTTAATCCATTCTCCTCAAGATTTATACATGGCTTGAATTTGTCGCTTATTTATTTCACAGACAGGCACACTGACTGAAGATGGATTAAATCTACAAGGAGTTGTGTGTGTAGAAGGAAATGAGTAAGTTCATTGTACAAAACAAACACAGAGCTACAGATAAGAGCAAGTAATGATTTTTCAAAATGAAATATTTTACTTATTGCTCATCAAACCTCATGCTGTGGGTACTCATTTGAAATGTCTCGCCAAACATTTCAAGTGAGTTAACAAAACATAGGATTTGAGTTTTAAGTAACAAGTTTAAAATGCCTTTACACTGTAATCATCTATATAACTTTGATATTTCATTGCCGTATAGTAGTATAATCTTAATCTTAGTACATGCCCAAGTTGATTAGAAAAGGAAACATATCTAATTTCGTTATAGATAATTTCTCATTATCTTTTGTATCAAAAGCGTTTGCTGAGTTATCATGCTTTATCTGAAATGACAATTTACTTGCTCCTGTACTTGTCATATTCTTTTCACAATCATGTTTTGGGGCTAAATAAACCATCAATTCATTCTCAGGTTTCAGGATGAGATCACCAACATCCTGTTGCTAAGGAAAGGTCACATGATGTCTGCCATGGCAACCTGTCACTCACTGACCTTGATTGAAGGTCAACTGAGCGGGGATCCTCTAGACTTGATCATGTTTGAGTCAATCAACTGGGTTAGTTTTACTTATACCATGCTCACAGGTCTGAAGGGTTGTATAACCTATTTCTGCACAGTGACACCTTTTGACTCACCGGAAGAAAATTGCTAGGGAAAACCTTGTAGAAAATGAAGAAATTGCTTGTTGCAAGCAATTTCTTCATTTTCCAGTGTTTTTTTTATTACCCAAAATTGAAAAATATTTTTAGGATTCCATCAACTTGAAAATGTCAATTGAATTTGGACCAGTCTAAAATTTTGTCGTTTGGTATTGTATAAATGTTACAGTTTCAGTCATCCATCTGTCTCTGTCCATATATTATTTCTCTATTATAGGGTTAATCCAAGTTTTTGAGTTCGTTAACATTCGCAGAGGCCCAAGAAATATTTTGATGCCCGAGTGCGAAGCACGAGGTTCGTTTTCGTATTTTGAGGGCCTCTGCGAATGTTAACGACCGAAAAATATGTGAATCGACGCTTTTAATGCATAAAAAAACATAAAATTCCAATGATTACTTACCCCAAACCTATTGATAGGTGCGAAAAAATGAACCGAGGTGAGAGCAAAAATGTCTGCCATTGTTGTTTTATTCTGATAAATCTTCCGAAATGTTTTTGTTATGCGTGACGTCAGCAAAACGATGTTTCATCGTTATTTGGCGCCAAGGGCGGACGTCTCATATTCAACATAAGACGTTGAGAATTTTGCGGGAAAAGGGGAGTTGTTTATTTTGAATTTTCAAATCGAGGATAATTGAGTGCAAAGCCGGTCCGATATTGCATGTAAATCTACCGATTAATGCACTATTTCTGAGGATATCCGCCCGGTTTCTTCTCGTTATTCAATGCTGATAATTGCCTGAAAACACACATTTTATGCATTAATCTTAGATAAATGCTTGTCCTTTCTACTCTTTAAATTTTCTGATTGATTATTATTATACCCCCCACAACAAAGTTATGGGGGGGGGGGGTATACTGGATTCAGGTTGTCCGTCCGTCCGTCCATCTGTCCGTCCGTCCGTCTGTCCGTCCGTCCGTCTGTCCGTCCGTCCGTGGACACAATTTTGTGTCCTCTTCTCCTCCCACAGTTTTTGACCGATTTTGCTGAAATTTTAGCAGGTTGTTTCCTATCATATGAAGTTGTGCACCTGCAATTTTCATCTTGATCCAGGCAGTAGTTTCAGAGTTATGCCACTTTGAACTTTAGCACTTTTTCAGTGACAACGCGCTAGTGGGGGGTATTTGTCCGCTTTGCGACAGTTCTAGTTGAAATTGTCACATTGTACCTTTATTATGTCATATTGTGTACGAAGCCATTCTTATTTAGATTATATGATTTATTATGCTCCCCGAAAAAATTTCGGGGGATCATATAGTTGCCATGCTGTCCGTTCATCCACAGCCAGATCTCGGCAGCCCTTGGACCAAATTTAATGAAACTTCGCATGTGAACTCCCTCAGACATTCCCTAGAGACCTTTTTCTCCGTTTTATGATTTGAGGCTGCATCATGGAAAAAGGGGCCTTAATGTAAAAATTAATTTTTCTCTAATTTCTCTTCATCTAATTGGCAGAATTTAATGAAATTTCATCCTTGTGTGATAAACAAGATGTTCTAGACCATATTCTACAAATAATGTGTGTACAAAAAATCTGTCATAGGAAAAGGGGGCTTAATATATGATAGGGGTTTTTTGTGTGATAGACACTTATTCGGGGAGCATAATCCGTCTATGACAGCTCTTGTTTTTTTGTCTGCTTAGCTATTGTCACAGCGCTAGTGTAGTTGGCAGGGCATTTTAATCTGCGGTTATGACATTTTTGATGAAGAACGACAAAATATACTTTATTTATCCTCAGGACCTAGAGGAACCCGGTGAAGAAAGTAGCAGATTTGACTTGCTGGTACCTACTATTGTTTATCCTAAAGGCTCGGCAGAACATACCATGAATGCAGAAGAACTCTCCAAAATTGTAAGGATATTTTTGTGTTGTGGAATTAAATCATTATCTAATTGCGATTTGAAGAAATTCTCTTATTTTTCATCAGGATTAAGTTTTGCTTTGCAAAAGTCAAAACATACCAATTTGAACATGTACGAGGGTTGTCCCAATAAATCATAGACACATTCGATAACTTGTCTTATTAACGTTGCACAATGTTTATTTTCCGTATGACCATTGTTTGTCCATTTTTGATTTGATTTTCATTCATTAGCTTTTCATATATTTTCTTTATATCCAGTTTTCCCCAATTATTTTAAGCGCATAATGGTCGTGCGGCGCACGTAAAAAGTAATGCCTTTCCCGCTTGTCGTTCCTGATTAACTGTCGTAATAAAAAAATTTGGTTTCTATTTTCAGTCAAAAAAGTTACACAGCCGCATCAAGTAAATTATGTTTTGTAATTGTGCAAAATTTCAAAGCGTTGACGTTATTCGTTTTCCAACTAATATGTTTTAAAAGAAAATAAATAACAATGTCGTTGATATAAAAAGACGACGTTGCTGAAAATTGCGGCGCATCGTAAAATTGTCCGTTCTTCGGTGTGGAGAGCAGTATAACACATTGAATCTTAAATGAAGATGAAACTAATCAAAATACACAGCCACGTGTTTATAGCACATGTATGGACACTTTTTTGAAAGTCTCAAAACGACGTTTCAATATTGCCCCCGGAGAAGGCCGAGATTGTATAGAAGAGCGGGCGTTAAATGGTAAAAAGAAGTCACTGATTACGATTAACGGAAAATGCACAAGGGCATGGCGAATAAAAACGGACTTTGAGATGACAAATACATTTGGTTAAATTAATTTATCAATTATTGATTTCAAAATTACTAAAAAATCAAGAGTATCTGCGATAAAGCTACAATCATAAGCCAAGAAAATGCCGTTCGGTTTCCCGTTAAAATGTAACGTTGTTACATCATGACGTTGTGACGTGCGCCGCGGGTCGGTGCACGCCTTTGCAAAAAATTCTATATATTTAGTATAATGTAAGCATTTAACTTGATTTTTTGTCAAAGTGGCGTCAAAAGGTGTGGGTTTAAGCTATGGAAAAATTAGAAATATCTATCCAGAGGTTTTTGATTTATCGACATTGTCTACGGGACAACCCTCGTATTAATATGAAGCTGCTTCTGACATTTAAATGTATTTTAATAGAAATATGCTATCTGCACAATATAAAACAAATAATATTCAACTCTTAAAAAAAAAAGAAAAAGAAGAAGAAAATGTTGGTTATCAACCTTTTCTGTTAGGGATGTCAAAAAACCCGTGTCTTTGGGAAATGTTTTAGCAGTAATAATTTTCTACTTTAAATGTCATTGATAATTCTGACTGTATATCATTTTGGAAATGCGCACTAATTATTAGTACAAATTATATCTAATAAGCTGACTTTGATTGGAACAACTCTGGTATATTACAGGAGCACCCTGGTGACCAGATAGGGATTGTTAGACAGTTTACGTTTTCCTCGAGTCTACAGAGAATGTCCGTCATCACTCGTAAAATTGGTGCAAGCCATTTTGATGTGTATTGTAAAGGCTCGCCAGAAATGGTCGCTTCTTTATGCATCCCTGACACAGGTAAATGTTTGATAGTGTGTTCCTTAAAGACAGGTAAATGAATGTTAAGTCTTTCCTAAAAGACAAAATTGTTGTGAGTTTACAGAGAATGACAGTCATTACACGTACAATTGGTGCCAGCCATTTTGATGTGTATTGTAAAGGTTCACCAGAAATGGTAGCTTCTTTATGCGTCCCGGACACAGGTACATAAATGTTAATCCTTGCCTGAACATCAAAATTGTCTTAAATATACAAAGAATGTCTGTTATTACACGTAAAATTGGTGCCAGCCATTTTGATGTGTATTGTAAAGGCTCACAAGAAATGGTCGCTTCTTTATGCGTCCCGGACACAGGTATCTACATGTTAATCCTTGCCTGAACAACAAAATTGTCTTAAATATACAAAGCATGTCTGTTATTACACGTAAAATTGGTGCCAGCCATTTTGATGTGTATTGTAAAGGCTCACCAGAAATGGTCGCTTCTTTATGCGTCCCGGACACAGGTATCTACATGTTAATCCTTGCCTGAACAACAAAATTGTCTTAAATATACAAAGAATGTCTGTTATTACATGTAAAATTGGTGCCAGCCATTTTGATGTGTATTGTAAAGGCTCACCAGAAATGGTCGCTTCTTTATGCGTCCCGGACACAGGTATCTTATGTTGAACCTTTTCCAAATGACAAAATTTTCTTAAGTTTACAATGAATGTTGGTTATTGCTAGTAAAATTAGTGCCAACCATGAAAAATTATGGAGATGGGACCTCAGGTTAAAGTCTCATAAAAAAAATGGTTGGGTGGGGGTAGTAATAGTATAATTTGTTTTTATGCCTCATTATTGATAGATCCGTGGACTTGACCCATTTCTACATAGTGAAGCTTTTTAGCGAGCCGGGACTTTATGTCCGGGGAGCTAATGTCAAGCCCTAGTTTCGGCGTCCCGTCCTGTCTTCACTTGAAAAACTTTAACCTGGTCTATATCTCAGGCACTATTAGAGATACAGCCTTTATATTTCATACATAGATACATCTCGACAAGACCTTTCATTTGGGATCATGACCTTTGACCTAGTGACCTTGACCTTGGAGTTTGACCTACTTTTTGTCGAGCCCGCTTGCGGTGAGCTCGACATAGTTGTCACAATGGCGGTTCGGTGTATGTGCGTTAGTGCGTTAGTGCGTGCGTGCGTTAGTGCGTGCGTTAGTGCGTGCGTGCGTCCGTCCGGATGGAGCTTGTCCGGGCCATAACTTCACCATGGATGGAGGGATTCAGAAATAACTTGGCACAAATGTCAAGCTCAGTAAGGCGGAGTGTCGCGTGCAAGAACCAGATTCCAAGCTCAAAGGTCAAGGTCAAACTTGGAGGTCAAATGTCAAAAATGAGAAGATTTTTGCTTGTCCGGGCCATAACTTCACCATGGATGGAGGGATTCAGAAATAACTTGGCACAAATGTCAAGCTCAGTAAGGCAGAGTGTCGCGTGCAAGAACCAGATTCCAAGCTCAAAGGTCAAGGTCAAACTTGGAGGTCAAATGTCAAAAATGAGATGATTTTTGCTTGTCCGGGCCATAACTTCACCATGGATGGAGGGATTCAGAAATAACTTGGCACAAATGTCAAGCTCAGTAAGGCAGAGTGTCGCGTGCAAGAACCAGATTCCAAGCTCAAAGGTCAAGGTCAAACTTGGAGGTCAAATGTCAAAAATGAGATGATTTTTGCTTGTCCGGGCCATAACTTCACCATGGATGGAGGGATTCAGAAATAACTTGGCACAAATGTCAAGCTCAGTAAGGCGGAGTGTCGCGTGCAAAAACCAGATTCCAAGCTCAAAGGTCAAGGTCAAACTTTGAGGTCAAATGTCAAAAATGAGATGATTTTTGCTTGTCCGGGCCATAACTTCACCATGGATGGAGGGATTCAGAAATAACTTGGCACAAATGTCAAGCTCAGTAAGATGGAGTGTCGCGTGCAAGAACCAGATTCCAAGATGAAAGGTCAAGGTCAAACTTTGAGGTCAAATGTAAAAAATGAGTTGATTTTTGCTTGTCCGGGCCATTCCTTAACTTGGCACAAATGTCAAGCTCAGTAAGGCGGAGTGTCGCTAAGTATTTTCTGAATCTAGAATGTTTTCTCTACCTTACAATATTTTCGTTTTCCAAATACGACATCGGATGGACTTCTGCTTGGTCTGGTATATTTCTCGGAATTTGGTTTTATGGACTTAGCATAACGTCCCTTTTAGCGTGACGGGTCACATATGTATACTCAAATTAATCCATTCTGGTATCTCGTTATAAATACATAGACATGTAATATTTTGTGAACAATAAACTGTCTCACCATGATCCCCATCATTCCAACTTATTTTGTCCCCACTTTTACAACGCCATTGTAATGACAGCTGTAGACATAGGTATGGTCTTCTTTCTTCAAAATGAGCGGGCTCGACATGTTGCCCTTCGGCATCTAGTGAAAAACTTTAACCTGGCCTTTATCTCAGGTACTATTAGAGATACAGCCTCGATATTTCATACATAGATACATCTCGACAAGACCTTTCATTTGGGACCATGACCTTTGACCTAGTGACCTTGACCTTGGAGTTTGACCTACTTTTGAAAAACTTTAACCTGGCCTATATCTCAGGCACTATTAGAGATACAACCTTGATATTTCATACATAGATACATCTTGACAAGACCTTTCATTTGGGACCATGACCCTTGACCTTGTGACCTTGACCTTGGAGTTTGACCTACTTTTAAAGAAATGCTGTTTTTGTGACAAGCTCCCGTATAGGCGAGCTATGTTGTCCGCGGACAACTCTTGTTTAACACCCCCCCCTCCCCTTTAAGATAAAGGCTGCTGAAATCATTGTGGAAAATGAAGAAATTGCTCTTTACAAGCAATTTCTACATTTTCCACAATGTTTTCTACCAACAAAAGACCAATAAAGTCTTAAAAATTTAACAGTTTTATTCACTTGTTTAGAAATAGCTGCCTGCAAACATCTTTGAATTTGGACAGGTCCAAAATTAACCATGTGGTAATAGGTTAACACTTTTGACTTATGTGTCTGTTTCTTTATTTGTTTGCTAAGAATGTAAACACAGCCAATTAGATTACACTTGTATGCAATATAGGGTGTACCGTATAGCACTTTATTATACCCCCCACAACAAAGTTATGGGGGGGTATACTGGAATCAGGTTGTCCGTCTGTCGGTCCGTCCGTCTGTCCGTCCGTCCGTGGACATAATCTTGTGTCCTCTTCTCCTCCCACAGTTTTTGACCAATTTTTCTGACATTTTACCAGGATGTTTCCTATCATATGAAGTTGTGCACCTGCAATTTTCATATTGATCCAGTGATTAGTTTTAGAGTTATGCCACTTTGATTTTTTTAAGGGGGGGGGGGGGAAGTAGTCAATATTACTGGAAGTAGTCAAAATATACAATTTCGTTTCTGTGTTCTAACTCAAGAACCGTTTGACTTAGGATCATGAAACTTTACACAATTGTTGGCCATGACCCAAGGAGGTGCCCTATCGCTTTGGGGGTCACCAAGGTCAACGGTCAAGGTCACAGTTGGACTTTGTTTAAAATCCGTTTCCATGCTCTAAGTCAAGAACCTTTTGACCGATAGCACTTTTTCAGTGACAAGGCTTTAGTGGGGGGTATTCGTCCACTTTGCGACAGTTCTAGTTTCTGCAGGATCCAAATTCTGCTTTTATTTGCAAAATCAACTGGTTTCAATTTCTGCGTAATATATTTTAGCGGTCTTTCACTTTGCTAGATTAAAGATTTTATTTCTAAGCTTTTAATTCAATTTTGGTCAATATCAAACATATTTTGAATTACCGTTTTCAAAGACGATGCTTACAAAATATTTGAATTACTATGATAGTTACAGTGAAGGGTTAATCCCATACATTAATTTATGATTATGTAATGGGAAACAATACCGTATACAGATATGTGTGAAAAGTTAGACATGTAAACTGTTACCAATCAGTCAAACTTGTTAAATCATTGGTTATAGACAGACAAAGGTGTCCTAACTACATGTGAATTAAAGCGGTAGTTACGACTTCATTGTTACAAAACTGTTCTTTGCATTGGATGATGACTTAGTTTATGTTTTACTTATTAATGTACTTACATCTGACTACATCTGCAGAACAAATTCTACCTTTACATTGTTGGTAAAAAATTCTGTGGATTTTTTTTCTGTGGTGTCGTCCATGACCGCAGAAATAAAGTCCCCGCAGAAATAAAGTGCTAAACAGTATATTTCACTTTCATATTACTTGTGACAAGAATTGTTCTAAGATAGTTAAAGCCAAGATACTTGGGATAGATATTGTGAGTATTATGATGATAAAAATAGATTGCTTTATGCCTCTGTAGATAAAGTTTTATCTTTGTGTTTGTCTGAATCAAGTCACTGTTTACGTAATAAAATCTATCCCTCTTGGGAATGGTCGTGGTGAAAAATCTATCTCATACTTTTGAAATCTTTTTTCCAGTGCCACCAAACTTTACTAAAGTATTAAAATCGTACACACAACATGGGTACAGAGTACTTGGTGTTGCCTGGAAACAACTCCCTCAAAAATACAACTATGTCAAAGTACAGCGAATAAGCAGGTATTGTGATAGCTCATTCCCAAATGATACATTGTATTAGTTACCTTAATCAGTTCAGACTTCAGTAAAACGTTAAAATACATGCAACACTGGCACAGAGTGCTGGGTGTGGCCTGGAAACAGCTCCCTCAAAAATGCAACTATGTGAAAGTACAACGTATCAGTAGGTATTGTGTTAACTTGTTGCCAAATAATATATTGTATTAGTTACCCTAATCAATTTAGACTTCAATAAGTATTAAAATCCTACACACAGCATGGGTACAGAGTGCTGGGTGTGGCCTGGAAACAGCTCCCTCAAAAATACAACTATGTGAAAGTACAGCGAATCAGCAGGTATTGTGTTAACTCGTTGCCAAATAATATATTGTATTAGTTAACTTAATCAGTTCAGACTTCAGTAAAACGTTAAAATCATACATGCAACACTGGTACAGAGTGCTGGGTGTGGCATGGAAATAGCTCCCTCAAAAATACAACTATGTGAAAGTACAGCGAATCAGCAGGTAAACACAATGGTTAATCTGAATTTCAGAACAACAACAATATTTTGTCAATACTTGATCAATTTGAATTCGGTTTGAAGCAGAGAAGGCGGAAAAATACCAGAAATAAACTTGATGTGGTGGACTTTAGAAAAATGAACTGATAAAAAAGTTATTGAAGATCAACCAAAATTTTGGTTGATCTTCAATAACTTTTTTATCAGTTGATTTTTCAAAAATCCACCATTGCCATCTAATGCGTGATATCTCTCCGCTGTCTCTGTTTCAAACAGAATTCAAATCAGCCCCATATCAAAAAAATTGTTGAAGATTTTCTGAAATTGTTGTATCAAGTGATAATCCATCGTATATAATGAGATAACTTCAAAGACTCATCTTTCAAAGTGAAAACAAATCTGCAGCAAGGCGTTACTTGTAAATAATGGCTGGTCAAATGTATCTTTCAGAAGAAACTGTTACTAATATGTATCCTACTTATGTTATCCATTTACTGGGTAACAGAAATTTTATACTGATCTGAATTGAAATTATTGCATATTACAACATTAACATGGAAAACCCTAAGGTCATGACAAACAATGAGAAAAAGGAAAAAAGCAATTATGATTTAATATTTTCTTCTATTGTCTCAATGTTTTTGCAAGCTTTGTTTTTAAGGATGTAAAAGCCCCCCCCCCCCCCAAAAAAAAAAAAAAAAACCAAACCACTGTTAAAGAGAATGATGCTCCTTAGGTGGTCCTCCATCAGCTGAAGCAAACATAGGGATGAGGCATATTTTACATATCATGGTATATAGTGAAAACTGTTAACTCTCTTATCTTCTAGCTAATGCTCAAACAGCTATTGTTTTGCTATATTGTACTCCTTGTACTTTCTTTTTCTACAGAGATGTGATAGAAAAAGAACTGATATTTCTTGGTCTGCTTGTGATGGAAAACAAACTTAAACCAGAAACCACCCCCATCATAGATGAACTGAAAGAGGCCAATATTAGGGTTGTTATGGTTACTGGTATGTGAATATTTCATTTATTATTGATGGAAAACAAACTTAAACCAGAAACCACCCCCATCATAGATGAACTGAAAGAGGCCAATATTAGGGTTGTTATGGTTACTGGTATGTGAATATTTTATTATGCTCCCCGAAAAAATTTCGGGGGAGCATATAGTCGCCACGCTGTCCGTCCGTCCGTGTGTCCGTCCGTCCGTCCGTCCGTCCGTCCACAGCCATATCTCAGCAACCCTTGGACCAAATTCAATGAAACTTCACATATGAACTCCCTGGGTCAATACCTAGGGACCTTTTTCTCCGTTTGTAAATTTAAGGCTGCGTCATGGAAAAAGGGGCCTTAGTGTAAAAATTAGTTTTTCTCTTATTTCTCTTCATCTAATGGGCAGAATTTAATGAAATTTTGTGCTCATGTAATAAATAGGATATTCTAGACCATATTCTATAAATAATGTGTGTACAAAAAAGCTGTCACGGGAAAAGGGGGCTTAATGTATGATAGTTTTTATTTTGTGACAAACACTTATTCGGGGAGCATAATCCGTCTGTGACGGCTCTTGTTTATTATTGATGGAAAACAAACTTAAACCAGAAACCACCCCCATCATAGATGAACTGAAAGAGGCCAATATTAGGGTTGTTATGGTTACTGGTATGTGGATATTTTATTTATTATTGATGGAAAACAAACTTAAACCAGAAACCACCCCCATCATAGATGAACTGAAAGAGGCCAATATTAGGGTTGTTATGGGTACTGGTATGTGAATATTTTATTTATTATTGATGGAAAACAAACTTAAACCAGAAACCACCCCCATCATAGATGAACTGAAAGAGGCCAATATTAGGGTTGTTATGGTTACTGGTATGTGAATATTTTATTTATTATTGATGGAAAACAAACTTAAACCAGAAACCACCCCCATCATAGATGAACTGAAGGAGGCCAATATTAGGGTTGTTATGGTTACTGGTATGTCAATATTTTATTTATTATTGATGGAAAACAAACTTAAACCAGAAACCACCCCCATCATAGATGAACTGAAAGAGGCCAATATTAGGGTTGTTATGGTTACTGGTATGTGAATATTTTATTTATTATTGATGGAAAACAAACTTAAACCAGAAACCACCCCCATCATAGATGAACTGAAAGAGGCCAATATTAGGGTTGTTATGGTTACTGGTATGTGAATATTTTATTTATTATTGATGGAAAACAAACTTAAACCAGAAACCACCCCCATCATAGATGAACTGAAGGAGGCCAATATTAGGGTTGTTATGGTTACTGGTATGTGAATATTTTATTTATTATTGATGGAAAACAAACTTAAACCAGAAACCACCCCCATCATAGATGAACTGAAAGAGGCCAATATTAGGGTTGTTATGGTTACTGGTATGTGAATATTTTATTTATTATTGATGGAAAACAAACTTAAACCAGAAACCACCCCCATCATAGATGAACTGAAAGAGGCCAATATTAGGGTTGTTATGGTTACTGGTATGTGAATATTTTATTTATTATTGATGGAAAACAAACTTAAACCAGAAACCACCCCCATCATAGATGAACTGAAAGAGGCCAATATTAGGGTTGTTATGGTTACTGGTATGTGAATATTTTATTTATTATTGATGGAAAACAAACTTAAACCAGAAACCACCCCCATCATAGATGAACTGAAAGAGGCCAATATTAGGGTTGTTATGGTTACTGGTATGTGAATATTTTATTTATTATTGATGGAAAACAAACTTAAACCAGAAACCACCCCCATCATAGATGAACTGAAAGAGGCCAATATTAGGGTTGTTATGGTTACTGGTATGTGAATATTTTATTTATTATTGATGGAAAACAAACTTAAACCAGAAACCACCCCCATCATAGATGAACTGAAAGAGGCCAATATTAGGGTTGTTATGGTTACTGGTATGTGAATATTTTATTTATTATTGATGGAAAACAAACTTAAACCAGAAACCACCCCCATCATAGATGAACTGAAAGAGGCCAATATTAGGGTTGTTATGGTTACTGGTATGTGAATATTTTATTTATTATTGATGGAAAACAAACTTAAACCAGAAACCACCCCCATCATAGATGAACTGAAAGAGGCCAATATTAGGGTTGTTATGGTAACAGGTATGTATATTATATTGACTTTTGAACCATTTGATATAGCACATTAACCCTTTCCCAAACAAGACCTGTTTTTGACGTCCCTAATATAAAAGGCTTGGGAAAACATTGAGACAAAAGAAGAAACTGCTGATAACCAGCAGTTTCTTCTTTTGCCTTAATATTTTCTACACTATTTTGTACAAGAATCCTATCTTTACCATCATCTACACCAGCATTTGAATTGAACAACCCTAAAATTTTGTCGTTTGGGAAAGGGTTAACTGTAAAAATGGCCTACCATTACAGTGGCGTAGGAAGGTTTATAATATTGGGGGGGCCAAATGTTAAAGTAAATGGAAATATGGGTGTATTATGGGGGGGCTAGAGTCGGGCAAGGACCCTTTTTAGCTCGCCCGGGACGATAGTCTCGGAAGAGCTATTGTCATACCCCCGGATGTCGGCGTCGGCGTCAGCGTCGGCGTCGGCGTCAGCGTCGGCGTCAGCGTCCGCAAAAACTTTAACCTGGCCCATATCTCATGCCCTGTTAGAGATACAGCCTTCATATTTCACCCGTGGGTACCTCTAACCAAGACCTTTAATTTGAGACCATGACCTTTGACCTTGTGACCTTGACCTTGGAGTTTGACCCACTTTTTGACCGTTTTAAAAAACTTTAACCTGGCCTATATCTCATGCCATATTACACCTACAGCCTTCATATCTCACATGTGTATACCTCTCACCAAGACCTTTCATTTGAGACCATGACCTTTGACCTTGTGACCTTGACCTTGGAGTTTGACCTACTTTTAAAAACTTTAACCTGGCATAAAAAAAACTTTAACCTGGCCTATATCTTATGCCCTATTGCACCTACAGCCTTGATATTTCACATATAAACACCTCCTACCAACACCATTCACATTTGACCATGACCTTTGACCTCATGACCTTGACCTTGGAGTTTGACCTACTTTTAAAAAACTTTAACCTGGCCTATATCTCATGTCTTTTTACACCTACAACCTTGATATTTCACATATGGACACCTCCTACCAACACCATTCACATTTGACCATGACCTTGGACCTTGTGACCTTGACCTTGGAGTTTGACCTACTTTTAAAAAACTTTAAGCTGGCCTATATTTCATGTCCTTTTGCACCTACAGCCTTGATATTTCACACATGGACACCTCCTACCAACATGATTCACATTTGACCATGGACCTTGTGACCTTGACCTTGGAGTTTGACCTACTTTTAAAAGAATTTAACCTTGCCTATAACTCATGTCCTTTTACATCTACAGCCTTCATATTTCACATATGGACACCTCCCTCCAAGACCTTTCATATTTGACCATGACCTTGGACCTGATGACCTTGACCTTGAAGTTTGACCTACTTTTAAAAAACTTAAACCTGGCCTTTATCTCATGTCCTTTTACACCTACAGCCTTGATATTTCACTCAATGACACCTCCTACCAACACTTTTCACATTTGACCATGACCTTGGACCTGGTGACCTTGACCTTGGAGTTTGACCTACTTTTAAAAAACTTTCACCTGGCCTATATCTCATGTCCTTTTGCACCTACAGCCTTGATATTTCACACATGGACACCTACCAACACGGTTCACATTTGACGGTGACCTTGTACCTTGACCTTGGAGTTTGACCTACTTTCAAAAAACTTTAACTTGGCCTATAACTCATGTCCTTTTACACCTACAGCCTTGATATTTCACACACGGACACCTCATTCCAACACAGTTCACATTTGACCATGACCTGTGACCTTGTGACCTTGACCATGGAGCTTGACCTACTTTTACAAAATTTCATTTTGGGCCATGACCTTTTTACCTTGACCTAGGAAATGACTTTTCTTTGTGACAAGCTCTCGTTTGGGCGAGCTTTATTGTCTGCGGACAATTCTTGTTTAAATTATTGGGGGGGGGGGGGGGGGCCAGGCCCCCCCTGCCCCCCCTCTTCCTACGCCTATGCATTATACTGTCTCAGCTTATTTAGTGTGCTAATGTTGTTTGTTAAAAATTACCAGATCTGTGAAAATGATATAAAAAAAGCTGGTAAATTCATTCCAGAAATTCATTGTGCTATCTTTGGCATTGAAAGATTTATTACCCTGACCAGGCAAGTTAACCCATTCCCACACACTGATGCCTTATGACACCCTGCAAGGTAAAGGTCTTGAAAAACACTATTGGAAATGAAGAAATTGCTTATGAGAAGCAATTTCTTCATTTTCCACTATGTTTTCCACTCAAGAGTAAAAATGTAAATCTACACTTGAAAATGTCATCTGCAGCATGTTTGAATTTGGACCAGTCTTAAAGTTTGTAGTCTGATAATGGCTTAATCTTTTTTATGTCATAAGAAACAAATTACCTGTTATTTCTATCAGGTTTTTGGGAAGCAAATTTGGAAAATTTGCTTTTCTTTGCAGCCGTGCTTCTCTGCACTTTAACATTCTCTGCATACCACACAACATCTTCCGGTCCTCCTCACTATAAATAGTTCTATCAAAAGCAAAAATTAATGAGGTAACAGTCATTCAAATGTTCATATGAAGTTATACATGTAGATATTGAATAGTGTGACTGACAGTGAAACATTCTATTAATCATGTCTTTAAGCGAAGAAAAGACCGACATAGTAATTTGCTTTATTATGGTTCAAAGATCAGTCCAATGATCTTCCTTGTAAATCAGGGTCAGTCAAGTTTACTGAACTATGAAATATATTCAAAGGCTCAAAGCTATAAATAGGCAATTTACACACTGATAAACCGTAGCGTGTATACTATGTATTTACAACTGGTAGTACCTGGCAAACCGCGTCCATTGATTGGTTAGTACTAGTATACACATAAAGGTTGTCAACTTGTGCTAAAAATAGATTCAACATCACCAGCATGGAATCAAAGTATTCAGGGTATTCAAATGGATAATCAAAGTACCTAATCAAAGTAATCTACTTCTGGATAGGCCTACATTGTACATTATTAACAAATTTGCTTCCCAACAGTACTTTCAGTACTTTGATTATTGGTGTACAACTTCTTTGCATTTGGACCTGTCTAAAGAAAACTGTTATATGAAAAACGGCTAAACATTGTCAAACTTGTATTTCCAGGTGATAATATGTTGACCGCCCTCAGTGTAGCACATGAATGTCGCATGATTGAGAAAAAAGATAAAGTTGTGCTCGTAGAAGCAAGTGTCAAGGCTGCCAGTTCACCACAAGTTCACTTTGTTTATGAAGATTCCGTGGAAAAGGCTGCCACACTCACACAAAAGGTTGGTTGTAATCACAATTTATTTATTTTTAACATAAACAAGAATATTTAGATCCTAATGGAGAGGAGTTAAAGTTGACAAAATTAAGTGTATTAAGTTATTTTCAAAATACTAGAAAACATTGACAGAAAAGTAGAAAATGCTGAATACCAGCATTTTCTCCTTTTCTGTCAATATTTTCTAAGGCTCCTTGCTTGATGTTGACCGCTTGCCATGAATGTCGCATGATAGAGAAAAAATATAAAGTTGTACTCATAGAAGCAAGCGTCAAGGCTACCAGTTCACCTCAAGTCCACTTTGTTTACGAAGATTCTGTAGAGAAGTCGACTACACTAACACAAAAGGTATGCACTGACATTCAACATCTTTTCCTCTGCTGAATATATTGAAAATGCTGTGTCATGTAATAACCCACCATGCTTTTGCTCTCATGTCTTGTAAACTCAGCTGCTTATATGAGAAGTGACTACTGCTATTACACCAGTCTGGTCATACTGTTCCAGTTAGTCAAAAAAGGTAGAGTTATCTTGGGTAATTTCAATATTTATCTAAATTCAACATGTTTGGAAATATTGCTTTGTCTTAAAGTGTCAAAATTAGATCTACCTGCTTTTTCTCTACATATCTTTTTTATCAATTTTTGTGTGAAAATCTTTAGGAATTACAAATCTTCACTGTCTCTCTTCATCATTTCCTCCCATGTCAGTTTTGGTCTCCCATGTCCTCTGTGTTCTTGTACTTTAATGGATCAAAATTTTGACAACCATCCATTTTTCATACTTCAAACTGTGGTTTGTTGTACACATTTTATCACAATGTTTTCATTGCCTTTCTCAACAATTTTATAAAAATGTCAACTTTATATTCTAATTCAGGATAGCTGTCTGATTCAGGATAGCTGTATAACAGAAATACAAATGGATGATTACCATTTTCACTACTCGTCATGGTGGAACGTTTCAAACTGTGATAAGAGCGGGAGAAGGGGGGTATAAATACCAAAAACTATCAGCCAATCAAATCTCGCTATTAAAAAGTGTATTCGCTAACCAGGCAACAATATGTAAATTAGCTGAAAGAAGATACGGACTGAATGCAAAGCATATTCATAATTAATAATTTTTTCCCGAAGTAAAAAATATTCCAATTATTCATTAAGCTCATTAGAAAGGTAATAGAGACAACTACGCATAGGACCGACAAGCTGATCAGGATAGGATAATGCTCTCTGAGAATATATCTCAGAAACATAAAACTAACACCAACAACATGGAAGTTTTCAGAATTATGATACTATATTTGTATATTTGAATTATTTCCACACAGACGAGAAGTTAAACAAGTAATATTAAATGACCAATTTTCTACCAACAATCCTGGTTTTGTAACAAGTATAAATACAACTCTTCAAATATCAACGGTCGAAGTATCAGATTGCTTGACCACTATCAAGCAATCTGATCTTCCAATCAAATACTGCCAACCCAAAGGCCAACCAATTACAAAACAATAACCTAATAAACTAACTAAATAAAAATAAAAAAACAAACACAAAAAGCAGCAAACATAAAAATAAACTAAAAAGGAAGCAAAAGCTAAAGCAATGAAAGTTAATCTTACATAGCTGGTCTTTCCTGTATTATTCACTATTTATCCCAAGACCTATCAAAAATAAATAGTCATTTTCAATTTCAAACAATTCCCAAAAGAAATCTATAAATATCAGTACAACTCTGACTCAAAACAAACTTTCAATAAGAAAGACCAGCTAAGAAAGACAACTCAGTTTAGTCTAAACTATTTAGATTAATAGTTATCTCCCTTACCTCTGACAGAAAATATTTTTACTGCTAAATCCCATTAACTCTGATACAACTAGAATCAGAAATAAAGTAATATTTACATATTTTGAACCTTAAGCTTAATCTAAACATAACCTTAAAAAGACGACCCTATCAAATTAAAAGACATTGTGAAAACACTAAGATAAAAGAAGAAATTGCAAATAATCACAACTTCACCCTATACCTTAATAGTTTCAATACTATATTGTACCATAGTCAAGATATATAAATATTATTGATTTTGTCTTCCAAGCCAATTCTATAAATGCACCATCCTAACAGTTTGAAGAAGGTTCAATGATATGACAACCTTTATAAATGACATATAGCGTTCAGAAAAAATTGCTTTAACCTGTCAGAACCAGCAAAATTTAAATGAAGACCGCCGTCTCGTCTGGCAAAAAGCTCAATCTTTACTTGATTTCCCCTAACAAAAGGTTTAAACGTGCTGATAAACTTGAAATTCATTTCCCTACTCATCTGCCTATGCAAGTAACCATTTACCTGTCTAATTTTAACATCAGAAGTCAAATGATCCACTGGCCTAGGCAGAATAGCAGAAATCACGATATTTATAGACCTATTCATGTTCCGACAGGAACCAATAAGATTGCCAAAATCAGAAATAATATTTTGCACAGAATGTCTATTCCCTATATCATTGGTACCAACATGAAAAATGACAAAGTCAAAATCCCTCAACTTAATTTCATTAGTTTGTAATCTTCTAGTCATTCTAGAAATTGTGTCCCCTCTAAAAACTTGCATAACGCATCCATCTATACCGTTTACATGCTTAGCCATGGAGTCGCTCACAATTGTAACTTTTCTTACTTCTGTAAGAAATAACAGATAAAAAACATAACTAAAAAATAATCAATACAAAAATACTCTACCTCTATTTTTACAGAACAAACACACAACTGGAGGATCACTTTAAACTCAGTGAATCACAACCAGCATTCCTACACCACTTTAATGGCAAGTAGACATCAACTGAAAAACAGAAATAGAGCATTTAAGCAAAAATTACAAATTCAATAAGCCCTAACAATTACCAACTATGCTATCGCGCATTTTTTCCGCTACCTTAATCTTATCTAAAATAGAAAAAGATAAGTACTTCTTGTATGCATCCGATTTCCAATCGCCATGATGCTGAATTAAATCAGAAGATACACCAGCAGTAAAGGCGAACGAAGCTCCCCCCCTTCTGAAACTATGGGAAGAAAATTCATTTGGATTTAAATTCAAAATAGAAATCAATTCTTTCAACTTTTTCTGAAACATATTATAAGTTATGCATTTGTTTTTTGAAAAACTAAATAGGGGAGCATCATCTGCAACCTTAACCTTATCACACATTAACATGTAAGCTTTAATTGGGCAAAGAATTGAACTTTTGATTGGAATTAAAGGAGTAATCAATTTTCTTTCCCCACATTGAATAGTTTTAGTCCAAATCATTTCCACTAACAGAGTTTCATTATCAAAAGTAATATTTTTTCTCCGTAAAAATCTACCACTTTTAACTTCTTTTTCAGAATTTGGCACCAAATTAGATTTCCTTGCAAACAAAAAAAAAAGCAAATAGAAATAAACACCAAAATACTACATCTTTAGTGTTAGAAAAATCAAATAAATCAGAAAATTTAATCAAAAGGTCAGGAGTAATAGCCCTTGCCTGTTTAATACAATATGGGTTTAATTTTGCTATTCCCTTAAAACAAAGACTGAGTAAAAATTCATTAATTTGTACTGTATCAAATCCCAAAATATAATGAAGAGTTTTAACCCCGCTAATATAATTCTTAATAGATTCTGTAGATTTAAAACTTCTACTTAAAAATTGAGCATATAAACTCAAAGTCCTAGTACTAGCAGGCAAGTAGCATAACTCAAAATAAGTGCAGAACATTATAAAAGTTTCCCACTGAATTCGCAGGTTTTTAATTGTCCTATCAGCAAAAGCATGCCGTCTGGATTTAGCCATGTCTCTGTTTAACTCAGTCAACTGCCTATCTGAAATGAATTTACCAGTCGTTTGAAAATAAAAACATATCCTCTGTAACACTATACTCAGACAAATTAAAATCCTTTGTGAAATTATAAAATCTAAGTTTATGACTATCGTCTAACTCCCAACGAGATAAACTATCTGAAATCCCGTTAGATACACCCATAATATGGACCACTTTTAGTTGAAATTCAAATTTGGCTGCTAAAAAGGCTATTTCTCTAAGACAACTTTGCATTATGTCATTGTAAGTCCTACCAGAATTAATAACCTGACACACTGATTCATTATCACAATACATTTGGATTTTCTGTCCTTTGAACTCTTTCCCCCACATTTTAATGCAAATTAAAATTGAAAACATTTCCAGCACATTAATACTGAACTTCTGCTCCGAAAAGCTAGTTGGAAATTTTGAATGAAAATATGCTCCATTCCAAAACCCTCCGCAACCGGATAAACATGCATCGGACGAAACAATAGCATCCGGTTGAGACCATTCTTCATATAACATCATTGAAATACCATTATATTCAGGTAGAAAAGAATACCACCAAAGAATATCTTTTTTAACATAAACAGGAATGGGATTCAAGCCCAAGTCCTCCACATATAACACCTTCAACCATTTAAGCATTCTGGACACAAACAAAAATTGCTTAAGTCACCTGTGAATTCAATAGGAAACCCAAATTCTAACAAATCACAAATTAAAAAATCCTTGTAATCATATAGCATGGAACGCAAATAACTCATATTTAGACGATTGTTTACAGGAATTCTACATTCTTGAAAATTAAATTTCCCAGAATTCTTCACTTTGTGATGAGTATCAATTAGAAATTCAATGTCTTGTTCTTTTAAGTTAACTTTGGTTGATTTACATGTTTCACATTTATTTGAATGACGACAAATAGTATGTCCATAACTACTAGAATTACCAGCATTTTCTCCAGCATGTACCATGATTACCTCCTTGGAAATATCAACATTTTCTTCTGCCTCATCCATCTGCAAAGAAATCTCAACATTTTCTTCAGTTGTCATCAAATCTACATCTTTTGAAACATTAATTATTTCATCTTTATACCTATCTGACAAATCTTTCAAACATATTTCTTTAAAAAAATTTGGAACGAAAAGATCTGTCAAAAATTCCTTTTCTGAGACTGGTCCAATGATGGGGGCCGCGGCCTTAGCGCAGTTGGTAGCGCATCTGACCCTCATTCGAGAGGTCCCGGGTTCGATACCCGGCCGCGGCTAATACCCTTTCTGACAAAATTGTCACTCACCAATGGGTTTGAAATCGTTAACCTAAGTGGGCGAGCAGCTGGAGGCTCGGTAAGGGTGTTGTGGTAGTACTGGTTTGAGAAACAACAGGAATCCATGGTTAGGTGCTCCAGCCGCCGCGATATGACCCTGGTAGTTGAAAACGGCGTAAAACCCCAATAAACTCAAACTCCAATGATGGGTTTATTAGACAAAGCCAAACTAAAAGAATTAACTTGTCATGTAGACATATGAGGGCAAGAAGAAGAACACTCTGGGTGTTCTAATTTCTTCCTGTCCTTCATCCAGCATGACGCACAAATGTGATAAGCCAGTCTCTGTCTGCCCTTGATCACCTGCAGATGACTAGATTTGTGTAAACATTTATTTCTATTATAATCGGAGCAATACCAAACCCTTTCTTCATTGTCTCCTTTGTTCACCCCTTCCTTCTTTACAAAATTTGAATTTTTATTCTTTAGCAAATATTTCGACAAAATTGCAGACTCTAAACATTGAGAATCGTCAGACCAAGACTTCTTCCCTAACTCAATCTCTCGCAACCATGCAGCGTAAAAAGCCTTTAGGCCAGTGAATTCATATGTGTTGCTATAATACACTAATTTCTTGAGAAATTCAAGCCTCCCTTGTCTTTCAGTTTTAGATATGCAATCCCCAGAAATGATCTCAAGCTCACCGGCTATCAGCATTTTGAAATCTAAATTCTCAAACTCCATATGCCTATTTACATACTCAAACTGGAGGTGAGCATGAGGCCACCTCTGGGGAAAACGTACCCAATCTGACGATTTCGAATGTATCCCGGACTTCCGCTGCTAACTACTACCTCTTTCTTTTCGCGTATCTGTTTCTTCATCCGAAGAACCAGATGCGTAACTCTGCAAGTCTGAAGCAGCGGAACCCAGGTACTCTCGCAAATCCAACCTTCTCAATTCCTGCTGAACCGCCTGTCTTAGATGCTCATCATTTCTAAGCTCGTGAACAGTTACTTTTTCATTTATTCGACTAGGTTCACTGTCTTTTACTCCATTACCTCTTAATCTCTGCACCCTTGCTCTCTGTGCCTCCAGCTCCTTTCGTAACCTCGTCCCCTCGATATCTCTCTTCAGCCTCGCCTCCTCGCTCTTCAACGCTGCCAGCTCTCTCCTCATGTTCTCTATCTCGTCAACATCTTGGGCCGCCTGACAACTCGACTGTTGTTGTTGTAGCCTCGGAGAACCCAATGGCACTCCCACCTTCATCTCCGACTCGTTCCCCAAGAAATCTTCTCCTCCAGCCGGGTCGGCCATACCATACTCCAACTCTTCTAAACTAGTATCAAAACCATACTCATCTAGCTTTTTGTAGTCACGCCTGGCCGTCTTTCTCACCGGTCGTCCTTCCTCACTCATTTCCGACTTTCCTTTCTAGTTCAGTCTCAATATTACAATAATCAAAGTACAAAAAGTCTCTCTTGTATACCGATAATTTTTCACCGACTACAGTAGGAATCGATTGTAGATATACATAACTCTCTCGACACTTGAACTAAAAAGTCAATCACCAGACTTCATTAATTCTTCACAATTCGTCAATTTTCACTACTCGTCATGGTGGAATGTTTCAAACTGTGATAAGAGCGGGAGAAGGGGGGTATAAATACCAAAAACTATCAGCCAATCAAATCTCGCTATTAAAAAGTGTATTCGCTAACCAGGCAACAATATGTAAATTAGCTGAAAGAAGATACGGACTGAATGCAAAGCATATTCATAATTAATAATTTTTTCCCGAAGTAAAAAATATTCCGATAGCTGTCTGATTCAGGATAGCTGTATAACAGAAATACAAATGGATGATTACCCATCCAAACTGTGGTTTGCTGTACCGTCCGTCCGTCCGAAGCCATTTCTCCATAACCCTTTGGCCAAATCAAATGAAACTTACCATGTGAACTCCCTATGACATAATGCCGATGTACTTTTCCCAGTTTTTGGATTTGAGGCCTCATCATGGGAAAAGGGGACTTAGGGTCAAATACACTTTTCTCTAATTTCTCATAGTCTAATGGTCAGAATTTGATGAAATTTCATATTTGAGTAGCAAATCAGATGCCCTTGACAATAAACTACTTTAAATTTGCGTATAAAAAGTATGTCATGGAAAAAGGTGGCTTAACGTTTGTTAGCTTAATCTTAGCTCTGCATGGCATACATTTATTGTGACAATGCCTTAATCGGGGAGCATTGTCCGTCTCTGACGGCTCTTGTATCACAATGTTTTCATTAACCTTCTTAACAATTTGATAAAATGTCAACTTTATATTCTGATTCAGGATACCAGTATTACAGAGATACAAATAGAAGATGACCCATCCAAACTGTGGTTTGCTGTTATTGAGAACACATTTTATCACAATGTTTTCATTGCCTTTCTCAACAATTTTATAAAATGTTAACTTTATATTCTTATTCAGGATAGCTGTATAACAGAAATACAAATAGAAGATGATCCATCCAAACTGTGGTTTGTTATTACTGGGAACACATTTTATCACAATGTTTTCATTGCCTTGCTTATTCCATTTCCACATACTGAATCTTTTTTAACACCGTGCATGATTATGGCTGTGGAAAAGATCATGGAAAATAAAGAAATTGCTTGTGACAAGCAATTTCTTCATTTCCCACAATGTTTTCTACCATAAAGACAAATATAAAGTTAGTTCTCTTAAAAATTTTGCTTACAACATCTTTGAATTTGGACCAGTCTAGAGTTTTGCCATCAGGTAATGGTTATATATAGTTTATTCATAATAATGAAAATGTAAACTTTATATTTTAATTTAGGATAGCAGCATAACAGAGATACAGATAGAGGATGATCCATCCAAACTATGGTTTGCTGTTACGGGGAATACATGGTCTGTGTTACGTATGCACTTTCCAGATCTCCTGTCTAAGGTATGGTAAAGAATGTCTGGTACATATATATTTTTGCACATACAATAACTTCTGTAGTTAGAATTATACACTTTAACAGTGTTTTTAGTTAGCATTACTATTAATAGAATAGGGGGTTTAATGTTGCCATTGGCCTAACACTGTTTAAAGTTTCTGGCGCAAGTGTCATATCTCTATTTCTACGGATGCTATTGCTCTGACAATTTGCACATGCTACTGTGAATATAACATAAGCCTCTTATAAAAGAGTTTTTCTCTTGACAGCTAATTTACTGGAATTTAACCTTTTTTTGACTTTGAACTTCTTCGCTATCCAGCATTTGATAGTCATGTTTTGCTGTCCTCTGGCAGCTCTTATTGTGATAAGCTGAAGAAATGCACAGTAAACTACTAAGATTTGTCTTTCACAAAGCTAGTGAATGTTTGCAGACCACCACTTTCCTCCTGCTTGTAATTTACAGATCCTGGTTCGAGGTGTTGTGTTTGCAAGAATGTCACCAGAACAAAAAGCTCAGCTTGTGGAGGCACTGCAGGAACTAGGGTAAATTAACCTTTCCCATGCTGTTAACGTTAATCAATTTACTGTTATTACTCAATTCATTCCAGTATTCAATTTACACCAATTTGCCTTAACCCTTTTCATGATATTCATATAAATTTTCATTTCAAGCTTTGGCAGGCGGTATAGACTAAGATCAGCCTGCACATATGTGAAGTCTTATCTTAGCCTACACTGCTTGCTGTCTACTCAATTATTGTGGATTATCTTACTGTGTCTCTTAAATTGGTAGTTTGTTTGAAACAAAATTAAGTCAGTAGGAAGGACAAGGGTTAAATGTTTTTGCACAATTATAGAATGTTATACCATTTTGATGCCAATGGTGATAGATACCACAAAAGCTGTATCGTTTGAGGATTACATCCCATTAGTAGTTCCAAACACTTCGTCCATCTTCCGGCGACATCTGTGACAACAGAAATTAAGGAGAGGACTTGTTTGGGACATGGTGAAATACTTTTTAGCTCACCTTAGCACGAAGTGCTGAGGGTGAGCTATTGTGATCGCTCACCGTCCGTCGTCCGTCTGTCCGTCCGTCTGTCTGTCCACAATTACTAAAAAATCTTCTCCTCCCAAACTATATGGTCTAGAGTCTTGAAATTTTGTATGTAGTATTGTCTCAATGCCCTCTACCAAAATACTTCAAATTATTGTGCTTATAGAAAAATTGGCCCTATGTTGTGGGGTTTAAGGTTTCACACAGAAACACAGTTTTCTCAAAGACTATTTGTCCTAGAGTCTTGAAATTTTGCATGAATTTACATGTCATAAACCTCTAACAGAACACTAAGAATCATCACATTGCAAGAAAAGAAGCCCTTTGTTGTGGGTTCTGGAATTTTCAAGTGAGGAATTGTTTTGATCAGGTAGATTTTATCCAGTGCTCCAGCTAGGCCCTTTTAGAAGGGCGCCACGCCCTGCCTTGCCCTGCCATTGAAGTGCAGCGCCCTGCCCTATAAATTGACTCTAAATTTTGCCCTTACTCGCTCAATAAGCGATTATCTAGTATATTGTCGCCTGCCTTAATTGATAATCAAAACTCGTTTGATCACTGATGCGGGAAGTGGACACTCTTGGGGGATAAATATTTACAAACCATACAAGTGCAAGGCGTGGCTTAAATCGACAAGTCAACCAATCAAAACGCGTGATTCGTTATCGAGAGGGCAGTTTTCCGATAATCTTTTGATGACAGTTAGCGCGTGCCGTAAAACAATTTTTTCAGTTGTAAACAAACACCAAGTTCTGTCAAGTTAATCCTTACGAATGGTCATTAACAATATTGAATGGATGATTATTATCTTTGTCAACTTTAACTTTCACTGAGAAAATTTCAGATTAGCCTACTGTAGGCTGGGATAAGATTTTACCGGTGCATTTCCGAAAATCGCCGCTTTACACGGGCTGTTTCGTCCCATTATGTTTTGCTGTTTACATTAAATTCGTGGATCTTAACTTTAAAATTGTAAAATGCATGGAATTCACAGTCTTTGCGAAATTCACGAATGGCAATTCGCATTTCGAGGGCCCAGTGCAAAACTATTGTAACTACCTATTTTTGAGAAATTCACTTTTTAGCTCACCTGAGCACGAAGTGCTCAAGGTGAGCTATTGTGGTCGCTTTTTGTCCGTCGTCCGTCCGTCTGTCCGTCTGTCCATCCGTCCGTCCGTTCACAATTTCTTTAAACATCTTCTCCTCCTATATCAATGGGCCAATTTTTACCAAACTTGGCAGGAATGTTCCTTGGGTGACCCTTCTCAAAACTTGTTCGCGGATTTTTGATTCGTCAAAAAATGTGGGCGAGGCAGGGCGGGGCTTATCAGACTAAGAGAAATCATAAGAAAATTCTTTAAAAATCAACCATTGGGCCAATTTGAATCAAACTTGGCAGGAATGTGCCTTGAGTCACTCTTCTCAAAATTTATTCGCAAATTTTTAGATTTGTCAAAAAATGTGGCCGTGGCAGGGAGAAAGGGGCTTATCGGCTTAGAGAAAGCATAAGAAAATTCTTTAAAAATCAACCATAGGGCCCAATTGAACCAGACTTTGCAGGAATGTTCCTTGAGTCACTCTTTACAAAATTTGTTCACAAATTTTTACATTTGTCAAAAAATGTGGCCACGGCAGGGAGAAAGGGGCTTATTGGACTTAGAGAAATCAGAAGAAAATTCTTTAAAACTCAACCATTGGGCCCAATTGAAGCAGACTTGGTAGGAATGTGCCTTGAGTCACTCTTCTCAAAATTTATTCACAATTTTTAGCTCACCTGAGCACGAAGTGCTCAAGGTGAGCTATTGTGGTCACTTAATGTCCGTCGTCCGTCCGTCCGTCCGTCCGTCTGTCGGTCCGTCCGTCCGTCTGTCAACAATTTGGTGTTAACACTCTAGCATCCACAAAAGTTGGCCAATCTTAATCAAACTTGGTCAAAGCAAGTATGGTCATAAGTTCTCGGATGAGTTCGATTATGGGCCTGATCGGACTTGGAAGTCTGGAGTTATTTGCCCTTGAACATAAAAAATAGCTAGTTTTGACCTTGTTAACACTCTAGCATCTACAATTATTGATCAATCAAGACAAAACTTGGACATAATGTTGGAGACCATAAGATCTCGCATGAGTTTAATTTTCAGTCTGATGTGACCAGAAAGACGAGAGTTATGTGCCCTTGAATTTGACAAAATTGCCATTTTTGGCAGTTTTCGACCTTGTTAACACTCTAGAATCTACAATTATTAATCAATCAAGACAAAACTTGAACACAATGTTTGGGATCATAAGATCTTGGATGAGTTTGATTTTCAGTCTGATCTAATTAGAAAGTCTAGAGTTATGTGCCCTTGAACTTGACAAAGTTGCCGTTTTTGACTATTTTTGACCTTGTTTGCACTCTAGAATCTACAATTAATCACTAATCAAGACAAATTTTGGACACAATGTTGGAGACCATAATATCTTGAATTACTTTGATTTTCAGTCTGATCTTACCAGAAAGACGAGAGTTATGTGCCCTTGAATTTGATAAAATTGCCAATTTCGGCTGTTTTTGACCTTGTTTACACTCTAGAATCTACAATTATTAATCAATCAAGACAAAACTTGGACCAAATGTTGGGGATCATAAGATCTTGGATGAGTTTGATTTTCAGTCTGATCTGATCACAAAGTGGAGAGTTATGTGCCCTTGAATTTGATAGAATTGCCATTTTCGGCCGTTTTCGACCTGTTTTACACTCTAGACTCTACAATTAGTAATTAATAAAGACAAAACTTGGACACAATGTTTGGGACCATAAGAGTCATTCTCTGTAAAAATGTAAATTTTGGAAAAGGCCGTTTCCACTCAAGTCATAGATTTCAATAATTTTTGTATATAAGTCCTCTTTTGACCTGGTGAATGTAAATATAGCACATTTTTTTCATTCCAATACTCCGTTGCCATGGAAACCAAAATCTGTATTTTGGCAGCTCATTTTCATAGGGAAAAATGGGAAAATTTGATATTTTTCGGTGCTTTTTGCCAAAAATACAGACTAGAAATAACTAAATTGATCACTGTTCAACATTTTTAGGCATTCCTTCATGACAATGAAGAAAGAAAAATAGTAATTCACTAAGTGGTTATTTCGCTGGACCTTTTTGAAAAGTGCACAATCAGCATTTTTTGGAAATATGATAAAAACATGATTTTTTGTCATTTTCAAATTCGTTTATTTCAATTTCCCAACCATAGAATTTCGAATTATTTTGAATTCTATTTATTCCATTCTCGATTATTGAAATATAAAAAAATTGGGTGTGTGTTTTTTGATTTTTTGAAAAAAATGTCATTTAAAGTTATGTCCTAAACGAAAACTATTAAATGGTGAAAATGATAAATTGAATTACAATTATATATCTTGTAAAAAAAACAGCACTACCATTGCTTTTATCGATTTAAAACATTAGATGAAATAATGACAGAGCCTTTTAAAGCCCATATATCACTACTCTCGTTTGTAATCCCAGATATTAAAAAAGTGCTGAGTCATCATTTTCAAGATTATGCCTCTATATTTTTTTCTACAAAATATATGCAAGTTTACATCAGTTCCATCTATTTACCGGTATTTGTTGGAAAAGTTGATTAAAATCATGAAAAGCATGCACATGTATGGTACATTATTATTTCTATTATCATTTCGATTGATATTTATGGTAATCTTTTTATAAAAGTGGGTGGGGCAAGATGATGTGCAAATTAGAGAAAACTATATATCTATCACGGAAGGTGATAAAGAAAACCACCATTACCTTTGTTTGGACAAGCATTTTTACGTCAATGCCTTTTTATGCCCTTATATCATTACTTTTTTTTCTAATTCCATATATTTAAAAGTGCTGAGTCATCATTTTCAAGAGTAAGCCTACATTTTGTAAACAAAGAATGTTCAAATGTACATCTATTCCATCTATCTATTTACAGGAATATTGGATTAAAATCATCAAAAATCATGCTTTGGTTTAGTACATAATTATTTCTAGACTAATATCTTTTAGATCGATTTATTCGTGGATTTCTTTTTTCATAGTGGGTGGGGTAAGATGATGTGCAAAATAGAGAAAACTGGACATCTATCAATGAAGGTGATAAAAATACCCCAGTAACTAGATTTTTTAACAAGCGATTTTATGTCAAATCAGGGACCGCAACTGAATTATCAATTATGAATAGGGGTCTTGCAATTCTACAGGTCTGTATGCACTCCTCTGCCAAGTATGACGCAAATCAGACGAAAACTGTAGGATTTGTCCGGACAAGCATTTTTACATCAAAGTAGGAGCCGTTACTCAAAATTATGGGAAATTTACTAATTATGTGTCAATATGAAGCATACCAAGCAAGGGCATAGTCAGGAATTTATTTCATTACACCCACTCCAGGAACGCCACACATGCGAGAGAGATAGTACAACAAGGGGTCTCTCACTACCGTCGGTGTGGTTCGAGGATTTGACTTTGTGAATTACTTTTGGACCTCATTCTGACCCCGATTCCAATTATTTGAAGTGTTTTGAAAAAGGATGACACAAGGATAATATACTTCATATTTGGTTGAATTCTGTCTAGCACTTTCAATTATTTTGTAATGGTGGAGGGACAGACGAACAAACAGACTGGTGGACGACAGACATTGATCGATCAAGAACTAGTAGTTCATTCTGAGTGTTTCTTCCTCGGTGAGCTATAAAGCAATATCCTCTTTCACAAGATTGATTGAATGGGTTTTATGCCACATTCAACATTTTTTCTGTCATATCACGGCAACTGGACTGAGCATCTAACCATGCCTTCCTCAGACCTGGCATTTCTCTCAACTGTACTACTAATTATGTAGAGCATCCAATCCAAGCGATCAGCTCTTCATCTCAAATATATATAACCATGAATCATCCAAACAACAAAATTCTATTATGATCCACCTCGAATGCTGCTGCAGACGACAGAATTACTGCTTATAAAGATTTCCTTTGAGTAGAATATAGCATCGAAAATATTGATACAAAAGGAGAAAATGATGGTTATGAATATAGCATTGAAAATATCGACACAAAAGGAGAAAATGCTGGTTATCAGCTTTTTCTTCTTTAGTTTCAATGTTTTCCCATACCCTTTCTATAGTAAACGTCAAAACGAGGTCTTTTATGGGAAAGGGTTAAACATCATCTATTGGTAAGTGACAAATAGCTTGCCAAATGGTGAACGGGGCCTAAAAATATTGGGACAGATAGAGCAAATCGTCGGTGTAATTGCAAAACCTTGTAAGTCGATTTTTACGATTTTCAAATGACAAACTTGTGTGTCCAGTTAAGGACAATTCTTGCACGTTTTGAGATATTTTTACTGATCAGCATTAATGAAAAATCATTTGTGAACAATTATGTCCAAATTTCAAGGAAAACATTTCAGTTTGGGAAAAGTTATTACACTTTTTCCCTCCCCTTTAAAATTTTCCAAAAACGAGATACGAGGTTTTGCATTTACAACGACAAAATGATAATTACCAGCATTTTCTTCTTTAGTGTAAATGACATTTTTCTTTAAAGCTCTTTCTAATAGGACGTCAAAAGCAACTCTTGTTTGGAAAGGGTTAAACATTATCCTTCTATGGATTGGTGAGAAAAACTGCTATTTCTGAAGTGTGGAAACAGGAAATTGGACCAGTCGAGCCTGGGTTCGAATCTACGGCCTAAGGATTGACAGAGACAAAATTATAGACTGAGTGTCGAGGATCAGCACAGCGTGCTTCTCTTTACATTGTCCTACACACTGTTTTGCATCAAACACAGGCATTATTTTAAGGAAACATCTAACCCTCTCCAAAACGCGAAATGATAGGCAAGCTTTAAGATGTCTAGAAAAAATCAGATATCCTTAAAAATTGATTCAATGGATTTGAACAAATTCAAAATTAAAAAGGAAATAGTCTTTGTCCTTCACCATCCCATGTATATTTTCTGAAATTTGGACATATTAGCAAAACATTTCTAGAGAAAACATCAGCAAATAATAATTTTAATTTTTGACACCCAATGTCACACTTTATCCTCTTTTTTTTTAAATCACCCATTAGTCTTTAAAGAAAGTATTGCTGTAAAAGATGGAATGTTGATACAAGATTACAACTTAGAAGTATAGAGTTTTTCTACAGAACCCATGTTTTCCATTTCATATTTTTTCTGTATTGACAGGCTACACCTCTTTTAAATCATAACACAGTGCCCAAATACATGTTTCAGGTTTTGATTAACCCTTTCAAAATCAAGTCCAAGATTTGTTGTCCCTCATAAAAACAAATTTGAGAAAACATCCAGGCAAAAGAAGAAACTGTTTAAAATCAGCATTTCCTTCATTTGTATCAATACTTTCTGTACTAATATTGTAAATATTCATTTTTTGTGGCAGCTTCTAATTAGAATCACTCTAGAATTGTATTATTTTGGAAAGAGTTTGTCTACCAAGACATATTATTTAACCCATTACCACAAAGTGACTCATTTTAACTCCCAAAAAGAAAATGGCTTAAGAAAACAATGTGGAATATGAAGAAATTGCTTGTGACAAGCAATTTTCTTCATTTCCCAAAATGTTTTCTACCCAAAAAGACCAAAAATATATAAATCAATTATATATACTTGAAATTGTCGTCTGCAACATCTTTGAATTTTAACCAGTCTAAAATTTTGTTGTTTGGTAATGGGTTAATATTTAGTTGTCAAGACTATAGCAGTACTATATTTGGTTCTTTTATTCTTCTCAAATGTATTTGTTATGTTCTTCATATTATCACTGAATTTAAGACATTTCTAGATCACATTAAAGTTTATCAAATTTAGTTTGGATCCTTAGGAATTTTCATCTGATTATTCTTTGTGCCTTTCTGATTGTCATTTGGTTTGGCAGTGTTGATATCTTGTCCAGCAATATACCAGTTACATAGTGACCATGGAGTTCATCAGCTGTAAAGAGAAAAAAAAACTTATAATTCTGTTGAAGATACAAGTATATATAACAGTCAATGCATGCATGGATCCAGAGGGGGGGTCAGGGGGTCATGACCCCCCCTGGAATTTGGCGAAAAAAGGGGTTATAAAAAAAATTACTGGTTATGTCCCAAATAAGCTGCGTCATTCGTCCCTGTGTGCCATGATAAACCATTGTTATATTTAGTCCTTCATGGTATGACCTCTATCTGCATGCATGGATCCAGAGAGGGGATCCCGACCCCCCCTGGAATTTGGTGAAAAAGGTGCTAAAGATCGGATGACCCCCCCCCCCCCCCCCCCTGGGAAAAATTCCTGGATCCGCGCTTGCAATGGTACAGCATAATATATAGAATTAAATTGCAATTCCCAATTGACAAAATTTCAGAATGGTTTAATTTCAAAAGAATATATTTTAAAGTCATAACAGGCATGCATGAATAGATAGAAACCATGCATTTACATAGGAAAACATATAGTATTTAGCTAATACATGTGCTGTATTTGCCAAGATTTGCACATTTATAACTAACTTTGATTGGGACGGATGTTCAAAACATGGGATGCTGTGTATAGAGCCGGGTTTCGGCTCTCATAGTCTCACTTTATCCTTTCTTAGCACACTAAAGTATTTATGAGAATACATAAGCAACACTCAATGAAATAAAAGCCGTCATAGATGGGCCAAATAAGTGTTTGCCACAATAAAGGCTATCATGCATTAAACCCCCTTTTCCCATGACAGTTTTTTTTTGTACACAAATTACTTATAGAATATGGCATGGTCTAGAACATCTCATTGATAACTCACAACAATTTCATTTAATTCTGCCTTTTAGAAAAAGAAAAATAAGAGAAGAATAAATTTCTATATTCAAACCCCCTTTTTCCGGGAAAAAGCCTCAAATTGAGAAAAAACGAAAAAAAATGTCTAGGGATTTATCATTATCACATTCAGGGACTTCATTATGTTTTAAAGTTTCATTGACTTTAGTCTAAGAGTTGCTGAAATCTGGCTAAGGATGGACGAACTGAAGGATCATGGGAAGTGTGGCGACTCTATGCTCCCCAAAAAATTTTCGGCACGCATAAAGGTGAAATTACTGCTCAAGACTGCAAAGTTTATATATATGTACATGTCTTGAAAATGATTTTTAACAATGACTTGAAGGGAGGATGACGCAGCACCGTTCAATGTATAACAGAATAAATCCTGAATATGTGCCCAACACCGGTATCATCCAAGAACGCCCTGTACCATTTGTGGTTGGTAGCGTCACTATTGTTGATATATTTTTTCATTTGCTTCACAATTTTTGACTGGAATTTGTAATATCTTTTCATAAGTTAAAAAACAAGATACTAACACCTGCTCTTTCGAATATTGGTAATCTCATTGTCCTGTATCAGTTCCCCTATCTACCAGGAAATTGACATTCAATAATTGTTGTTATAGTTATTTAAAGATCTGAAATTAGAAGAAAATATAAACAAATGATTAATTGGTATGATGGTGAACGATTACGAAAAATATATTGTACAAAAGCATGGTACCACTGGCACATTATGGTACGAAATGGCCAAATCTTGATACAAAATTTTGTCAAGGTACGAAATAGTTAGGGTACAAAATGACTTGCTCGTTACAATTAGCCCTACACAGTTAAATATATCCTATAACTTGAAGCGTAGGTTCAAACACACAGTCAAAACACACAACAATGATGTAGATATACAGTAAAAGATAAATGAAACAAATATTTTGCTTTGATTCATGCCGAAAGCGTGTGTGTCAAGTTGTCAACACCCGAAAATCAATCACAGGAGTTCCTTCCTGAAATGTGATATATTCGTGCACTTTCAAAAATGTTCCCAACACAATTATTTTACATGATAACTCGTTATTTTGGATTGAAAATGTATTTTTACCTGCATTTTACCGCTTCTGTACTGCTTGTAAACATTTCGCGATCTTCACCGGAAGTGTTATTTTTACATCAACACCGCCGTTATAGACTGGAAACACCCGTCTTTTCTCGCATTTTTCGGACTTTTCGACATTTTAAAAATGGATTATTTTTGAAAAATCAAAAAACACATGGCCAGATTTTTTATATTATGTTGAACTATATCTTCTCATTCGGAAGTGAAAATAAAAACAAAATCTATGGTTGGGATTTTTTGTTTTATTCATTTAAAAAAGACCCGTTTTTCGCCTTTTTTAAAAAGCAAATACATGGTCAACTTTGACGCTTCAATGCAAAGACTTCTTAAGAGTTAATTTTTAAAAGACATATGAAATAATCCATAGAAAAGCCATTCTTTCATGTGGAATTCATAAAGATTTCAAAAGATTCCTTATAACGAAAATACAGTGAATCTAAAATACTACAAAATCGCCATTTTTCATGCCATTTTTTCTGGGGATTTTATTGATTTGGATATTTCTACCAAAATACTGCGAATGTGGTTGATCAACATATATTTTTGGACAAGGTTTGGATAGAGCAACATGCTCACCAAGTTTCAAGAAAATCGGTGATTTGAGTGGAAACACCATTTTACATCCTTATAGAGAATGGCTCATAAGATCTCAGATGAGTTCGATTTTCAGTCTGATCTGATCAGGAAGTCGAGAGTTATGTGCCCTTGAATTTGAAAAAAAAAACTGCTTTTTCGGCTGCTTTCGACATTGTTTATACTCTAGAATCTACAATTATTTATCAATCAAGACAAAACTTTGACACAGTTGGGCACCATAAGATCTCGTATATGTTGGATTTTCACAACCCTATTGACCATAAGTTCGTTCTCAGTCTTAAAGTCATAAATATTAATTGAATTGAACAAAAGTGTTGCTCATATCATTTTGGTTCAGGTGAGCGATATAGGACCATCATGGTCCTCTTGTTTACATTTGTCAAAAAATGTGGCCGTGGCAGGGAGAAAGGGGGGCTTATCGGCTTGGAGAAAACATAAGAAAATTCTTTAAAAATCAACCATAGGGCCCAATTGAACCAGACTTTGAAGGAATGTTCCTTAAGTCACTCTTTTCAAAATTTGTTCACAAATTTTTACATTTGTCAAAAAATGTGGCAGTGGCAGGGAGAAAGGGGCTTATCAGACTTAGATAAATCAGAAGAAAATTCTTTAAAAATCAACCATTGGGCCCAATTGAAGCAGATTTGGTAGGAATGTGTCTTGAGTCACTATTTTCGAATTTATTCACAATTTTTTACATTTGTCAAAAAATGTGGCCGTGGCAGGGAGGAAGGGTCTTATCGGACTTTGAGAAATCATAAGAAAATTCTTTAAAAATCAACCATATGGCCAATTTTAATAAAACTTGGACGGAATGTTCCTTGCGTCTCTCTTCTCAAAGTTTGTTCACAAATTTTTACATTTATCAAAAAATGTTGGCATGTCGGGGAGGAAGAGGCTTATCGGAAAAGAGAAATCATAAGAAAATTCTTTAAAAATCAACCATTTGGCCAATTTGAAAGAAACCTGGCTGGAAAGTTCCTTGAGTGATTCGTTTCAAAATTGTATCTTGTAATTTTTATTTCCTTAAAAAGTATTTTGGTATGGCAGGGTAAGGGAAATTTCGTGCGTTGAAAATTATACTGTACTGTGGGTTGTAATGGAGATACTTAGTTTTCTTCTAAACTGTTTGGCCTAGAACCTTGAAATTTTGTGTAAGACCTAATTTCATGAATGGCTTCCAGAATACAAGAAGCTGAAGATAAGAGGAGATAATTGCTTTTCAAAAAGCAATATTTTGTTTCAATATTCATGAAACCCTATGTTGTTGGTGATCATTACAATCATCTGCTTGAAAAAATTAATACATTTTACATAGGGTTTTGATATAAGTAATAAATTTGGAAAGTTTTTACTATTTCTCTTATTAGCTCACCTGAGCACGAAGTGCTCAAGGTGAGCTATTGTGGTCACTTTTTGTCCGTCGTCCGTCTGTCTGTCCGTCCGTCCGTCCACAATTTCGTGTTTACACTCTAGCATCTACAAATATAAGCCAATCTTGACCAAACTTGGTCAAAACATGTATGGCCATAAGATCTCGGATGAGTTCAATTATGGGTCAGATCGAATTAGAAATGCAGGAGTTATCTGCCCTTGAATGCGAAAAATACTTAGTTTTGACATTGTTTACACTCTAGCATCTACAATTATTGATCAATCAAGACAAATCTTGGACATAGCATTGCAGACCATAAGATCTCGGATGAGTTCGATTTTCAGTCTGATCTGACTGGAAAGACGAGAGTTATGTGCCCTTGAATTTGACAAAATTGCCATTTTCGGCTGTTTTTGACCTTGTTTACACTCTAGAATCTACAATTATTCATCAATCAAGACAAAACTTTGACACAATGTTGGGGACTATGAGATCTCGGATGAGTATGATTTTCAGTCTGATCTGATCAGAAAGTCGAGAGTTACTTGCCCTTGAATTTGACAAAATTGTCATTTTTGGCAGTTTTCGACGATGTTTACACTCTAGAATCTACAATTATTGATCAATCAATTTAAAACTTGGACACAATATTGGAGATCATAAGATCTGAAATGAGTTAGATTTTCAGTATTATCTGATCACCAGAAAGTTGAGAGTTATGAGCCCTTGAATTTGACAAAATTGCTGTTTTTGACTGTTTTCGACCTTATTTACACTCTAGAATCTACAATTTATGACCAATCAAGATGAGTTTGATTTTCAGTCTGATCTGACCAGAAAGATGAGAGTTTTGTGCCCTTGAATTTGATAAAATTGCCGATTTCGGCTGTTTTTGACATTGTTTACACTCTATAATCTACTATTTATCAATTAAGACAAAACTTGAACACAATGTTTGAGACCATAAGATCTTGGATAAGTTTGATTTTCAGTCCAATCTGACAAAAAGTGGAGAGTTATGTGCCCTTGAATTTGATCAAATTGCCGTTTTCGGCTGCTGTAGACCTTGTTTACACTCTAGAATCTACAATTATTGACCAATCAAGACAAATCTTGGACACAATGTTGGATATCATAAGATCTCGGTTGAGTTTGATTTTCAGCCTGATCTGACTAGGAAGTCAAGAGTAATGTGCCCTTGAATTTGACAAAATTGCTGTTTTCGGCTGTTTTCGTCCTTGTTTATACTCCAGAATCTACAATTATTTATCAAACAAGACAAATCTTGGGCACAATGTTGGGCAAGATGAAATCTTGGATGAGTTCGATTTTCACAATGTTATTGACCATAAGTTCGTTTTCAGTCTAAAAGTCATAAATATTTTTTGAATTGAAGAAAAGTGTTGCTTATATCATTTTGGTTCAGGTGAGCGATATAGGACCATCATGGTCCTCTTGTTGTATGTAATAGCATGGATAACACTTTTTTAGCTTGATTATTCATAGAAAAGGGGGGCTATTCTAGTCACCCTGGTGTCAGCATCAGTGTCGCCGTAATGCTTTGGTAAATTTTTTACATGCAAGTTTGTCAAATCTCTGTTTCTACTAATGCTATTGTTCTGAAACTTATTTTCCGTGTCCTATCATTCTTCTTATTTTCCGTGTCTATACTTCTAAAGACACTATGTGTGCATGTGCGGAGATGGAGCTAACATTTTTGTGGAGCTGTACACATGCTGGGATATCATTGTCTGAAGCTGAAGCATCTGTGTCCATGTGTGTTTGTTATCGATTTATATTGCTTTTTGATATATATAATGATACATGTACTTCTTCAGATACTATGTAAGCATGTGTGGAGATGGAGCGAATGATTGTGGAGCCCTAAAAATGGCCCATGCTGGAATATCATTATCTGAAGCAGAGGCATCCGTGGCATCCCCTTTCACATCCAAAACTCCAAATATTATGTGTGTGCCCACAGTCATCAGGTATGTACTTTTAACTTCTTGTCAAAGACTAGGGAATATAGCTATAAGAGAACAACTTTCAACCAATAGATGTGAATCATCTAAGATTGCAGCTGAAGACTTGGGTAGGACATACTGGTAAAACATTTTTTACTGGTGAGAGAAAATGGCAGGAATTGATGGTTATGTGCTCCAATTGCTTCAATTATGGCTTAAATGCTTTTGAAAGTGGTGAAAACTCCATTCAATTACTCTGTTCTATTTACAGGGAAGGACGAGCAGCCCTTGTTACATCATTCGGTATATTCAAGTACATGGCATGTTACAGCCTCACACAATTTGTGTCTGTGTTGATTTTATATAAGGTAAGATACTTGTTATACCCCCGCAAAATGAATGTTTTAGGGGGTATACTTGAATCAACCTGTCTGTCTGTCTGTCTGTCTGTCTGTCTGTCTGTCTGTCTGTCTGTCTGTCTGTCTGTCTGTCTGTCTGTCTGTCTATCTGTCTGTCTGTCCGTCCGTCCGTCCGTCCGTCTGTATGTATGTCTGTCTGTCCGTGGACAAAATACTTCTCCAGAGCATATCTTCTAAACCATATATGCTACCAACTTCAAACTTGGTACACTTATAGATCTTATTTGGGGAAGTCTCATGTACAAGAATTGTTACTCTGCCACGCCCACTTTTTGGGTTATTGCCCTTTGTTGTTTGTACCCTTGCATTTTTGTCTGCACCATATCTTCTAAACCATAACTGCTAGCAACTTCAAACTTGGTACACTTATACATCTCATTGTGGGTAAGTCTCATGTGCAATAACCATTACTCTGCCACGCCCACTTTTTGAGTGATTACCCTTTGTTGTTTGAACCCTTACATTTTTGTCTGGACCATAACTTCTAAACCATAAGTCCTAGCAACTGCAATCTTGGTACACTTATAGATCTCATTCTGAGGAAGTGTCATATTTGATAATTGTTACTCTGCCATGCCCAGTTTTTGAGTTATTGGCCTTTGTTGTGTGTACCTTTCATTTTTGTATGGACCATATCTTCTAAACTATTAGTGCTAGCTACTTCAAACTTTCTACACGTATATATCTCATTGGGAGAATTGTCATGTACATGAATTGTTACTCTGCCACGCCAAATTTTTGAGTGATTGCCCTTTGTTGTTCAATCCATTACATTTTTGTCCGGACCATATCTTCTAAACTATAAGTCCTAGCAACTGCAAACTTGGTACACTTATCGATCTCATTGTGGGGAAGTGTCATATTCAATAACCGTTACTCTGTCATGCCTACTTTTTTTAGTTATTGCCCTTTGTTGTGTGTACCCTTTCATTTTTGTATGGACCATATCTTCTAAACCAGTAGTGCTAGCAACTTCAAACTTTGTACACTTATAGATCTCATGGAGGAACTGTCATGTACATGAATCGTTACTCTGCCACGGCCACTTTTACAGTTATTGTCCTTTGTTGTGTGTACCCTTGCATTTTTGTCCGGACTATATTTTCTAAACCATAAGTGCTAGCAACTTTAAACTTGGTACATTTATTGCCCTTTCTTGTAGTGAAAGCTTTTGCGGGGGTATCAAGTCACATCCTGTGACAGTTCTAGTTTTATTAAGCCCACTTTTGAAGAAAATGGGTGTATATTGTTTTGCAAGAGTCGGTAGGTCAGATGGTCAGTTGGTAGACCAAACCTTGTATGGATCATAACTCAAGAAGTATATAGAGTTAGAATCATAAAACTTCATAGGAAGATAGATCTCATTGTGGAGAGGTGCAGTCCACAAGAATGGATCATATTTTTGGAGTTACTGCCCTTTGTTGGTTTTTATACTGAATTTTTTTGTCCAGTGCATAACTCAAAAAGTATGTAGGGTAGAGTCATGAAACATCATAGGTGGATAGATCTCAGTATGGAGAGTTGCATTTCACAAAAACCATTACTCTATATTTTTGCCCTTTGTTGATTTTCATACTTAGTTTTTGTCCAGAGCATAACTCAAAAAGTATGGAAGTTAGATTATTCAAAGCTCATTGGTGGATACATCTCATTATGGAGAAGTGCAGTACACAAGAAACGCTTCTCTGGCAAACATATTTTTGGAGTTTTTGCTCTTAGTAAATGTTCATATGTGATAAATTAATACCATTTGACTGCTTCAATTGTTAAAGGTAGGCCCTTGAGGGAGCATATACGTTTTACAAACATCTCTTATTACCTGCATTTTTGCAATTGCCTCAATATTTTCTCAATCCTTCCCTTTAATAAACCTTTCCTAAACGTAACTTGGTTTTAATGTTCATAATTGAATAGGTTTGAGAAAACAATAAGACAAAAGAAGAAAATGCTGATAACCAGCATTTTCTCCTGTTGCTTCAATATTTTCTGTGCTATCTTTTACATGCATTTTACTTTTACCATTATCTGTTTTCTCATCTGCAGCAGCTTTCAAATGGAACACATTAATATTTTGTTGTTAATCAAAAGGCTTCATTGTATGGAAATGGGCTTTATTGATACATAATAAGATGGTAAAATTGAGGACGGTTCCAGTATAAAAGATGTTGCAGATGACAATTCCATCTTGATAAAGTTTTAAAAATCTTTCCATTTTATGTTAGAAACGATTGTGGAAAATGAAGAAAATGAGCAATTTCTACATGTTCAACAGTGTTATCCAAACCTTTTTCTTGTGAGGCAGTCGAAAGGTGATTCATGATTAACAGGAAGCAAGAGTTGTCCGCGGACAACGTAGCTCGTCTATACATCGCATGTTGCAAATACAGAGTCCATGGTAAAAAATCAAGGTCACTAGGTCAAAGGTCATGGTAATAAGGTCTAGGTCATAGCACGAGGTATCCATATGTGAAATATAAAGGCATTATGTATAATAGGCCATGAGATAAAGGCCAGGATAAAGTTTTTAAAACTAGGTCAAACTCCAAAGTCAAGGTCACATGGTCACAGGTCATGGTCCCAAATGAAAGGTCTTGGCAAGAGGTATCAATGTGTGAAGTATCAAGGCTGTATAATAGTACCCGAGATATAGAACTGGTTAAAGCTTTTGAAGACGTCGTACGACACTATAGGACGTGACGGGACGCCGACACTAGGGCTGTGACATTAGCACACCAGACATAAAGTCTCGGCTCCCTAAAAATTACTTTACTGTCCAAGGTCATCTAATGGAGATAATTTGATATTAATTTTCAAACAAGGGGCCAGAATGGGAAGTAATAGTCTTACTATGCGACCGTTCTTGTTTTAATCCATTACCACACAATAACTCCTTTTGACTCCCCACAAAATAATGACCATGGAAAACATCATGGAAAATGAAGAAATTGCTTGTCACAAGCAATTTCTTCATTTCCCACTATGATTTCCTTCCAAAAGTACACAAAAATTAAAAATTCCCTTCACTTGAAATTGTTGTCTACATGATCTTTCAATTTGGACTATCCTAAAATGTTGTGGTTTGGAGATGTATTATTTCTCCTAATACACTGTAGGTACAGTCCAACCTAACAGATTTCGAGTTTCTCTATATTGACCTGTTTCTCATTATGGAGAAATGCAGTGTACAAGGAGCATTTTTGTGAGTTGATGCCCTTTGTTTCCAACAAAAACGCTTGTCTGGACAAATATAGTGGTGGGTATTTTATTACATTTAGTGATATCCATTTAACCCTTCCCAAACAAGACCTGGTTTTGACGTCCATAATAGAAATGGCTTGGGAAAACATTGAGACAAAAGAAGAAACTGCTGATAACCAGCAGTTTCTCCTTTTGCCTCAATATTTTCTTGGCTACGACTTTGACATTTTGGCCTTTTGTGATCATTTACTTTGTTGTCTGCTGCAGCTTTCAAATTGGACCGCCCTAAAAATGTGCTGTTTGGGAAAGGGTTAATATGATAATTATCTCCCTTTATAGGTACAGTCTAACCTGACAGATTTTGAGTTTCTCTATATTGACCTGTTTCTGCTGACAACTTTAAGTGTTTCTTGTAAGTAGATTTTTCACTTTATCCTTTTTCCACAAAAAAATAACTCTGGCTTTTGTAATTCTGCTTTCAACATTAAGTGTCTCATGTAAAAAAAAAAGGAGGTTTGTGACTTTAACCTTTTATCACAAAGATACATCCCTGACAACTTCAACTGAGAAAGATCTAGAAAACATACAAGGAGTGAAAAGAAGAACAATGATGAGTGAAAAGAAGCAAATGCTGATGCCCAACATTTTCTTTTCCCTTAATGTTTCCGCACTGATATAGAGAAAACTTTTAAAATAGGTATGGATTAGATGGAACCAATAATATTTTGTCATCTGAAACAATTTTGAAATTCATGATAAGGTGCTCCAGTTGCGACACTATGACCAGTTTTCCACACATGTGGATAAAATCCATGTTTTAACAAATGAGATTATACCAAGTCAAATACTAATTTATTCAACAAGTCAATAAACAACAATTTAATCAATATATAAATACAAAATAAACCAGGATCAGCAAAAATAGCTATTTAAATAACCCATTCCTAACTAATGACGCTTTTGGATGCCCCACAAAATTAAAAATTTGGAGAACACTGTGTAAAATGAAGAAATTGCTTGTGACAAGCAATTTCTTTATTTCCCTTAATGTTTTCAATCAAAAATTAAAAAAAAACAATTAATTCATTTGAAATTGTTGTCTGCATCATCTTTTGAATTTAGACCAGTTTAATGTTATTTCCTTCTGGTCACAATTTAACCCTTTCTCAAACAACTAAACTTTAGGTTGGTTCAAATTGCAGGCTGCTGTAGATGACCACATTGTAGTATAAAATAAAGAGAATTTTTGTACATTATAGTACAGAAAATATTGAGACTAAAAGAAGAAAATGCTGAGTCATGCTAACCCAGCATTTTCTTCTTTTGCCTCAATGTTTTCCTAAGCCTTCTTTTGTTTTGGACGTCAAAACCAGGTTTCGCTTTGAAAAGAGGGCTATTCAAACCTTTGATATCAACATTGATCCAGATCAGCCTGTACATATGCACACTTTGATGATCAAGATCAGATTAACGATGTTCACTTATGTTCACTATACATTATAAAGCAAATTCCAAAAAAGATGATGGAAGATAATTGGATTGCATATAAATACAGTTCTACTCATTTAGAATAATAGTGACCTCCAATGTCAAAGTCCCTGTCCAGACATTTGAAATTGTAATTACATACTAACAGTTACTTACTTATTTTCGGGGTAATTTGCTGTAAAAATAACTGTACAAGTAAAATATGGCCTTTAGTTTTTAGCTCCACTGGCCTTCAGGCCAGCGGGCTATTGTCATGGCGCTGTGTCCGTCGTGCGTGCGTGCGTCCGTCCGTCCGGTCGTCAACTTTTTCTTTAAAAATCTTCTCCTCAGAAACTACTGGATGGATTTCAATCAAACTTCACAGAAATGATCCTTAGGTGGTCCTCTATCAGAGTCCTTAAATTAATTCTGATTGAACCCGAAAGTCTGGAGTTATCTGCCCTTGAGTTAAAAATGGTTGTTTTGACTTTGTTTTCACTCTAGCCACTTCAAATATTTATCAATCAAGACAAAACTTAATCAGAATGTTGGTGCTGATAAGATCTTGCCTGAGTGCAATTTTCAGCTTGATGTGAGTATTACGTCTTGAGTTATTTGCCCTTGAAATTGGCAAAAGTACCATTTTTGACCTTACTTTTACTCAAACAACCATAAATATCCGCCAATCAACATGAAACTTTCATGTAATCTTACTGGCCATAAGATCTTGCATGTGTGTAATTTTCAGCTTCATAGGAATCTTAAATCATGATTTATCTGCCCTTGAATTTGACAAAATTGCTGTTTTCAACTTTGATTTTACACTCTTTACATCCACAAGTATTGAACAATCAGGTCAAAACTTAAACAAGATGTAGGTGAAGTTAAGATCTTGCTTTAGTGTGGTTCTTAGCTAGATAGGAATATGAAATCCTCAGTTGAATGCCTTTCAATTTGACAAAATTGCTAATTGTGACTTTTTTCACTCTAACAGCAAAACTCAATCTAATAAAGAAAAGACAAAGCTTGGTAACCAATAGATCTTATGTGAATGTATTTTCAGCTTTCTAGTTACTTTGTAATTGCTTTAAGAGCTACAAGTATTGAAAAATTTAGTCAAAACTTGGACTTGATATTTCAACTTCAAGAAATTGAGGTTTCATTAGTCATTTGCATTAATTTTGGAATATGGTATTTCCCCAAATCTATTTTTAGCTCAAAATCTATTTTTAGAAATATGAATTATTTTGGAGTAATCAATGGTCTGTTAATTTAGATCTATTTGGAAGATAAAAATTTTTAATTGCTAGTATCATCCTAAGCTGGAATGTTCTACCATTTCCTTTTACCCTATCTCAAATGGCAAACATATAGTTTTACTTTCTTTGCTTCAAGAACCAAACATTTTGAACAATCTAGTTTGGTAACTTTCTTTTTGCTCTATGAAACACAAGCATTGAATAATCAATCAAAACTTGGATTAAATATTTCATGAAATTCAGGCCTGTGGAGCGACTCAAGACCTTCAGGTCTTCTAGTTCTCTGTGCCAAATTTCACCTCTGTCTGATCTGTATTGGCTTAGATTACCATGGATTTAAAATCCAATATCACATCATTTCGTAAACACGATCAACCCACTTTAAATATTTTACATACTTTTACATTGCTGCATGATTATTGATTTATGTCATCTTCTGTATGTTGCGACAACATGCTAAAAGCCAACCTCTGTGTACAGATCATAAGGGATTTAGGCCTGGGGATACTAATGTCCCTTTAAATATTGCTACCTCAAATGCTATAAGGGACCTTTTTCCAGATCCGTGCTCATTTACATACAGACAATGAGCCACATTTACCAAGAACTATTGAATTTGTATACATAAAGCATTTCCCACAATGTTTTCTACCCAGATGGACCAAAAAATGGAAAATTCTATTTACTTGAAATTGTTGTCTGCAGCATCTGTAAATTTGGATCAGTCAATAATTCTATCATCATATTTACTGCAGATGAATTGCATATTCTGTTCAGAATGTCAGATGGACAGTTCAAGTTATGCATAATCCTTTACGCAATTGCAAAAATTAAAACTTTTAAAAACTAAAAGTTGTCATAGACAAAAAAATGGATGTCACTAAAGATAGCTTTTGTATATGATACAGTACAGAAAATATTAAAGCAAAACGAGAAAATTAAGGTTATCAGCATTTTCTTCTTTTGTCTCAGTGATTGTCAAAGCTTTTTATGCTCCCCGCAGGGAGAGCATATAGTCGCCGCTTTGTCTGTCCGTCCGTCCGTCCTGTCCGTCCGTCCTGTCCGTCTGTCATTCCGTCCGTCCGTCCGTCCGTCCGTCCGAAGCGATTTCTCCATAACCCTTGGGCCAAATCAAATGAAATTTACCATGTGAACTCCCTATGACAAAATGCTGATGTACTTTTCCCGGTTTTGGGATTTGAGGCCTTGTCATGGGAAAAGGGGACTTAAGGTTAAATACAGTTTTTCTCTAATTTCTCCTAATCTAATGGTCAGAATTTGATGAAATTTCATATTTGAGTAGCAAATCAGATGCCCTTGACAATAAACTATTTAAAATTTGCGTATACAAAATATGTCATGCAAAAAGGGGGCTTAACATTTGTTAGCTTTATATTAGCTCTGCATGGCATATATTTATTGTGACAATGCCTTATTCGGGGAGCATTGTCCGTCTCTGACGGCTCTTGTTATATTAGGAGTGCCAAAACATTCTTTTGACGGAAAGGGTTAAATTAACTTTGTCTTCAAATGATTCTGTTGGTAACCTATGATGAAAAATTGGAGGATTGGACAAAATAAAACTGGTGGAATTTTTACATGGAATTCATAAAGTACATGTAAATAGGAAATAGAATACAGTGACTGGAAAATGCTTGGGCTTGAGGTTGACAAAATGTCGTATTGTTTTAACCCTTTCCCAAACAAGACCTGGTTTTGACGTCCCTATAAGAAAAGGCTTGGGAAAACATTGAAACAAAAGAAGAAACTGCTGATGACCAGCAGTTTCTCCTTTTGTCTCAATATTTTCTGTGCCATATTTTACACAAATTTTATCTTTAATAACGCCCAATATGTCATTTGTTTCAGTTTTTGAAGTGGATCACCCTCAAATTTGGCCGTTTGGGAAACGGTTAACCAATGAGTTAGCTCTTGTCACATCAAGTTAGCTGTTAATATGTTGTACAGGTTTTTGCTGTGTTAATCCTTTCCCAAAGGGCATAATTAGGAACAATTTCAATTTTAAAGGAGTGACAGATGACAAAATAAATGGCAGAAAATGTAGAAAATGTGTATGGCATTGTGTAAAAATATCTTGAAAGACAAAATGTGAAAATGTAGGGTTTCAGCATTTTCTATTTTTGTCTCAATGTTTTCCCAAGCCCTTTTACGTTAGTGATGCCAAAACCTGTCCTTATTTAGGATAGTGTTAACTGCGAAGAATTCTGCATTAAAATGTTAAACATTAACCCTCAGCTGAACAACAGAATTCTACATTACTTAAAAATGTTGTTTCCTTTTGAATACTAAATTGTAAAAGGATTATCAATGAAACAATGAAGGAAAGGAAGAAAATAAAATAAACTGCATTTTCTTCTTTTCCCTCAATGTTTTGTAGGACATAGTCAAGATTGGTAGGATAAGAATCATAATGATAATGATTTTCAATCATAATAATAATGATCGTCATCATCATCAAACATCTTACGATAGTGATGTGTTCATGGTCATGAAGGACCTTGTCCCATCTCCACTCCACATCCCTATAGCCAGTAAGCCGTCATCATGTCTGTAGGAGATACAGAATGGGCACCATAGTCCATCTTTCTCAGTTAGGACAATCTTGTGTTGTTTACCGGTATCATTGATCGCATGCACATTGTCTAATTCAGTACCAGCAACGAGTATGTTGTCTTGTCTGTCCACCATCATTCCAGCAGGATACTTCAAGTCTGCATCTGTATATTGATACAAGACCCTCCCAGACTGGTCCATACAGGTTATAGAATGGGTACCACCATCACTCACAAACACTTTATCTCCAGCATTGTTAACCTTCACGTCCCACGGATCAGTAAACATATATGTCCCGTCATGTACTCCGAGTCTCCTTATTACGACACCATTCATGTCCACAACCCGGACCTCCCCATGGCCCGAGTCGTCATCACACACAACATAGATCTCTCCGTTATGATAACATATTCCATTTGATCTTTTCCCGATAGTCAGGACATTCTTAGCTGCCATTTTAGGTAGAACCTCTACAAACTGAATCTGGTTCTTACTGTATTGTGACACTAAAACATCTGTATCGGATACTTTACAGGCACATGTTGAAAATAATGATATCTGAGATAACTGTTTAAAATCTTTGTTCAACAATTTTAGTCCACCACGTCCACAAGCCAGAACAACATGGCCGCTCGGCATAAACACGACACACACTACACTTTCACAGCCAACATTATGATGTTTAATTTCAGACACGGTCAGATCTAAAACTGAAGGAACAGTGCTGGAGTCCAGTTTACGAACGGAAACAGAACTTTGATCATTATTTTTATCCACAACTCTTCCTGACACAGCACCCGCGGTGGTTTGTGTATCTTTAACACGACCAGGGACACTATCCGGGTTGCATTTAGTTACTTTTACCCCACCCACAGCATTATTACTAGCATTGTTTGTGTTTTTAATATGTCTAGGAACACTATTATTATCAGATTTTGTATCTTTTATGCGACCTTGTACTTCACCTGCATCATTTATGACAGTACTTTGAGCATTATTTGTAGTATCATTATTCTGTCCAGGAACGGCATCAGCATCTAGTTTAGTATTTTCTGTATCCTGAAGCTTAGATTTACTCTTGATTTGTTTAAGTTGATCACCTGTTAGAAGTGTATGGTTTTGTGATAGTTTTGAATTCCGATGTACATTATCACATTTTTTACAGAGCTTTTCATCACAGTCTTTACAATAAGACACAGCGGTCGAGGTTTTATCTTGACATTGACAAACATCACATTTTATAGATGAACTATCCGCAGCTATGTTGTGTGATAGTTTTGACCCCATCTTTATATCTGGAAGGAAAAGAATATGTGCTGGGATCTGGATGAAGATAAAAGCAGATAAGATTTATTGATATAATTGAGTTTAACCCAATACCAGATGGCAAAACTTCAAGATGTTGCAGAGGACATTTTCATGCACAAAGAATTTTTGAGGAAGATGGTCATAAATTGCAACTGTAAAATATGACAGACAATCCTGCACTTGACTACCACTGATCACTTTTTAGCTTCACTGGCTAAAGGCCAGCAGGGCTTATGTCATGGCCCGTGTCCCTTTTGGGTTTGTCTGTCTATCGGTCTGTACTTCTGTCTGTCCATCCACGGACATACCTTATCAACTCTTTGACCAAATTGGATGAAACTTCCTATATGAACTCCTTGGAATATTTTCAGCAGACTTCTTTTCCGTTTCTCAATTCAGGGCTGCTTCACGGAAAAAGGGGTCCTAATATCGAAAGATCTGGGGCATATTGTTTTACTCATGTCTGTCCGTCTGTCTGTCCATCCATCCGCCCGTCTGTCACTGTCTGTTCGTAACATTTGCCGTTTCTACAAAAGTATTGGACATACAAAGCTCAAATTTAGTATGTAACTTTCTGTCAATAATATCTATCTGTTCCATGCAATTTGACCTTCATCAAGATCATCTGTTACTCCTTATCAACACTTCACACCAAAACTTAACATTTTCGAAAAATGGCCTTTTCTGGGGCATTTGTGTTTCACAAACACATCTTGTTCTCCAATTCCTTTTCATCTATTGTTCAGATTTTAATGAAAATTTGCGCTTATGTGATAAGTAAAATGTTCTAGACCATACACCATTTTCAATCAATGTACAATAAAGCCTGTCATGGAAAATGGGGCTTAATGTATTTTTTGTGACAAACACTTATTCGGGGAGCATAATATGTCTATGACGGCAGTTGTTTATCCCTTTTAGGACTTAGAATGTTTCACTATCTAGCACTTGATAGTTGCGCTTTGCTGTCCGGAGACAGCTCTTGTTTAACAATGTAAATATATAATCTAATGAAGGGTACTAACCTTTGTGTGGAATTGTTATTTCATGTTGCTTAGAAAATTGCCCAGTCTTCAAAATTGTATCTGACTCTGATTATTATAACTATGACACATACATATTGTATCCATTTTTATCTACTTGGAATTGAGACATTTTCCCCTTCCTAGATGGTGGTTTCTTTTTAAACTCTTTCCCAAACAAGACCTGGATTTGACGTCCCTAGAAGAAATGTCTTCGGAAAACATTGAAACAAAAGAAGAAACCAGCAGTTTCTCCTTTTGTCCCAATATTTTCTGTGCTAAAATATACACAAAATATATCTTTAACAACATCCCTTTGTAGTCTACAGCAGCTTTTCAATTAGACAACCCGAAAATTTTGTTGTTTGGGAAAGAGTTAATTAAGCTCGATTGGTCACAATTACATCTACATATTTGTATTCCTTTCTTTAATATTTCCCAAAAAAGACCCAATTTTGACATCCCTGATAGAATAAGCTTGGGAAAACATTTAGGCAAAAGAAGAAAATGCTGATCATCAGTATTTTCTCCTTTTGCCTAAGTGTTTTCTGAGCTACATTATTCACAAATGTTACCTTTTAGTAACATAACTTTGTCATCTGTAGCAGCATTCAAATTGGACAACGCTTAAATTGTGTCGTTTGGGAAAGGATTTTTGTAGATGAAGAGACAGATATCTGTATCACTGTATTTACAATTTTAATCCAAACTTTCCAAATTTATGTCCCACAATATATTTCTTCAATAAAAACGTAAAATATCCTGTTGTCAATGACTCTAACCCTTTCACAAACAACATAGATTTAGAGTGGTCTAATTTGAAAGCTGTTGCAGATGACAAAAAATGGTGTGAATTGATATGAAATTTGAATATACGATAGCAAAGAAAATATTACGTGTAAGGCAAAAGGAGAAAACGCTGGATATCAGCATTTTCTTCTTTTGCCTTAATGTTTTCCCAATCCTTTTTCATAAGGTACGTCTAAACAATGAATTTCTTGGGAAAGTGTTAAACCTATTGATAATCAAACCTTGCAATATTAGATTTAATACTCATCTACCGAAATATGTCTTTTGTTGTTATAATTTTAATAATAATAAGATTGAGTTCCTTTTTCAAAAGTCACATGTAATTCAATACATAATTGATATAATAACATCAATACTGTGCTTTATAGAAATGAATTAACCAGGATCTGGAAAAAGGGGTCCTGATAGTATTTTAAGACAAACTAAAATTGAACAGATTTTACTTCTCAACCATTTAAGGAAAAGAAAATATGCTCAGACACAGTTGTTTTTCTCTTTCCTGCAATCGTTCTATATTTTTAGCTCACCTGAGCACGAAGTGCTCAAGGTGAGCTTTTGTGGTCACATTTTGTCCGTCGTCCGTCTGTCTGTCTGTCCGTGTGTCCGTCCGTCCGTCCGTCCACAATTTCGTGTTTACACTCTAGCATCTACAAATATAAGCCAATCTTGACCAAACTTGATCAAAACATGTATGGCCATAAGATCTCGAATGAGTTCGATTATGGGTCTGATCGAACTAGAAATGCAGGAGTTATCTGCCATTGAATGCGAAAAATACTTAGTTTTGACATTGTTTACACTCTTGCATCTACAATTATTGATCAATCATGACAAATCTTGGACATAACATTGCAGACCATAAGATCTTGGATGAGTTTGATTTTCAGTCTGATCTGACCTGAAAGACAAGAGTTATGCGCCCTTGAATTTGACAAAATTGCCATTTTCGGCTGTTTTTGACCTTGTTTACACTCTAGAATCTACAATTATTGATCAATCAATCCAAAACTTGGACACAATATTGGGGATCATAAGATCTGGGATGAGTTTGATTTTCAGTCTTATCTGATCAGAAAGTTGAGAGTTATAAGCCCTTGAATTTGACAAAATTGCCGTTTTTGACTGTTTTCGACCTTATTTACACTCTAGAATCTACAATTTTTGACCAATCATGACAAATCTTGGACACAAGGTTGGAGACCATAAGATCTCAGATGAGTTTGATTTTCAGTTTGATCTGACCAGAAATAATAGAGTTATGTGCCCTTGAATTTGATAAAATTGCTGATTTCGGCTGTTTTTGATATTGTTTACACTCTATAATCTACTATTATTTATCAATTAAGACAAAACTTGAACACAATGTTTGAGACCATAAGATCTTGGATAAGTTTGATTTTCAGTCCGATCTGATCAAAAAGTGGAGAGTTATGTGCCCTTGAATTTGATCAAATTTCCGTTTTCGGCTGCTTTAGACCTTGTTCACACTCTAGAATCTACAATTATTGACCAATCAAGACAAGTCTTGGACACAATGTTGGATATCATAAGATCTCGGATGAGTTTGATTTTCAGCCTGATCTGACTAGAAAGTCGAGAGTTATGTGCCCTTGAATTTGACAAAATTGCTGTTTTCATCTGTTTTTTGACCTTGTTTATACTCCAGAATCTACAATTATTTATCAAACAAGACAAATCTTGAACACAATGTTGGGCACGATGAAAACTTGGATGAGTTCGATTTTCACAATGTTGTTGACCATAAGTTCGTTTTCAGTCTTAAAGTCATAAGTATTTTTTGAATTGAAGAAAAGTGTTGCTTAAATCATTTTGGTTCAGGTGAGCGATATAGGACCGTCATGGTCCTCTTGTTAATGTAATTAATGGATTAACTCTTTCCAAAAGTGGTCCAATATATTCTGCCCTTAGTTCCATTTATTCAGGTTTACATTTTTAACAAAAGCATTTTGACCAATTCAAATAATTTGTTAAACAAATCAAGGGTCAAAGTTAATAATCAAAGACAAACTGAACATTTGGAAAACGGCTGTCGAAAAAATACATTTGAGATCAAAGTTGATCCTGATCTGCCTGTTCATATTCACAGTTAGATCAAGATCAGATCAATGATGTTAGCTGATAATTTAGTCTTTACTTTTAGCCCAGTAAAATTTGAATGGGAGTTTTAGATGTAATAGTATCATAAATAGAAAATGTGTTTCCTAGCACACAGATTATCAGTAGGTTTTTTTTGTCTCAACAATTTCCCAAGCTGTTTCTTTGATGTGTGTAAAAGGTGTCACTGTTGGGCAATGGGTTAAAAATTTCCAGAAACTGTTTTGTGGTCTTCAGCAGCTTTCTGTAATTGAACCAACACAAATAGTTGTTGTTAGGGATAGGGTTAAGTCTGTCATGCTTTATTCGATATTTTCAGATGGTCATACTGCCACCTACCACTGCTTAGCTTGAACAGTGTGGCCCCTATCTTGTCCCTTATTCTTAAACAACAAGTAACAATATTGTTCCAGCCTAAACAAGACACTAGAGGAAAGCCATCATTTTCATTTTCCTAGAATATTTGCTAGGTCAATGTTTTAAAAGTTTTATTTGTACAATATTTTCAGATGGTCGAACTGCTGCATACCACAAACTTGTAAGGGAGCCACCACAGCTGAGTTTGACCAGTGTGGCCCCTATTTTGTCCCTTATTCTACAAATGTGTATACAGATAGCCGCCCAAGTTTTCTGTTACTTCAATGTACAACAACAACCTTGGTAAGTAACAATCAGAATGTTGTTTTTTGCTCCACTGGACAAAGGCCAGCAAGCTGTTTTCTTGGTGTTGTGTCTGTTGCGCATATATGCGTGCGTCAACATTTACCTTGTATGCACTCTAGAAGCCACATATTTTGTCTGATCAACCTGAAATTTGGTCAGAATGATTGTCTTTATACTATCTCGGACAAGTTAAAAATTGGGTCAACTGAGGTAAAAAACTAGGTCATGGTGCCAGATCTAAGAAAAATTTGGTATGCACTATTCTAGGGGGCTAGATTTTTTGTCCGATCAACCTGAAATTTGGTCAGAATAAAATTTTGAAGTTATAAATGAGGTCAACTGAGGTCAAAAACTAGGTGTCAGGGTCAAATCTAAGAAAAACTTGGTATGCTCTAGTCTAGAGGACACATTTTCTGTACAATCAACCTTGAATTTGGTTAGAATAATTGTCCTGATGAAATACTGCAAGGGTAAAAAATTGGGTCAATTTGTCTAAAAAACAAGGTCATTGGGTCAAATCTTAGAGATACCTTGTATACACTTTAGAGATTACATTCTTGTCAGATCAACCTGAAATTTGTCAAGAATCATTGTCTTTTTGAAATCTGGGACAAGTTCAAAATTGGGTCAACTGGGGTCAAAAACGAAGTCTTTGGATAAAATCTTAAAAAAAAAAACTTGTTTGCATTCTAGAGAAACCTTATATGCATTCTAGATGCCACATTTCTTGTCAGATCAACCTGAAACTTGACAAGAATGATTGTCTTCATGAAATATGGGACAAGTTTGAAATTGGGTCAACTGCACTCAAAAACTAGGTCATGGGGGCGAAATTTAGAAAAGCCTTGTATGCACTCTAGAGGCCCGATTTCTTGCTCTATCAAGCTGAAATTTAGTCAGAATAATTGTCTTGATGAAATCTTAGACTAGTTCAAAATTGGTTCAACTGGGGTCAAAAAGTAGATCACATGGTCAAATCTTAGAAATACCTTGTTTGCACTCTTAAGGCCCCATTTTTTGCCCTATTAAGCTAAAATTTAGTCAGAATGGTTGTCTTCATCAATTCTCTGATAAGATCAAATTGGGTCATCTGGGGTCAATTTGCTCTCAAATTCCTTAAAAAACATCTCATTAATTAAAATACAGCCAACGGGGTGTTCAAGCCTACTGTTAAGGGAGGGAGGCCTGTTAATCATTTCTCTACTTTCTTTTTATCAGACAAGCTCTTGATTTGATATCATGAACCATGAAGTCTTTTGAAAGCATTGAGAGAAGAAAAAGAAAATGATTGAATATCTGCATGTTTTCTTTTCCTAAAACATACAATGTTTGCGTACTGTGATTATATTTTTATGCCCCTCGTGTAAAGATCAAGGGCATCTTGTTTTACTCATGTTTGTCAGTCTATCTGTCAGCCTGTCTGTCCAAAAACTTAACATAGCCAATTCAGGGACATTTATTTCTAAATTTCAATGCAAATACATTCCAGGTTTGTGCCCCATGAGCCTATAGAAGAAGACGACAACGTCAGCTATGAGAACACGGCCATTTTCTCCATGTCTGCGTATCAGTTTATCATCCTAGCTGTAGCATGAGTCTAAAATTATGTTTTTAAAGGAAAAGATTAATATTTATGTTTCAATACAAATACATTCCAGGTTTGTGCCCCACGAGCCTATTGAAGAAGACGATAATGTTAGTTATGAGAACACAGCCATTTTCTCCATGTCAGCATATCAATATATCATTCTAGCTGTAGCATTCTCCAAAGGTGCTCCTTATAGAAAGTCCATCTTTACAAACTGTGAGTATAGAATCTGTATTTGAATGTTTCGGGGGAAAATAAAGCTCTGTATTTGGGTTAATTTACTCCACAAACAAAGTATACTGGAATACTGGCCGCGGCCTTAGAGCAATTGGTAGCACATCTGCCTCTCTCTCGAGAGAGGTCCCGGGTTTGATACCTGGCCGTGGCAAATATCCTTTCTGACAAAAATGTCATCTACTAATGGGTTTGAAATCATTAACCTATGTTGGCGAGTAGGTAGTTAGGGTGTTGTGGAAGTACTGCTTTGAGAAACAACAGGAATCCATGGTTAGGTGCTCAAGCCACGATATGACCATAGCAGTTGAAAATGCTTAAAACCCCAATAAACAAAACCAAATTGGAATAAGCCTGTCGGTTGGTTGGTTGGTCTGTCAGCAAAACCTTGTCTGGAGACTTTTCCAAACTTTTCAGGCAAAATGTGATCTTCATACTTATCAACCCCCGCAAACGAAGTTTGGAGGAGGTATACTGGAATCAGCCTGTCGGTTGACTGGTTGGATGGTTGGTTGGATGGTTTGTTGGTTTGTTTGTTTGTTGGTTGGTCTTTCTCCAAAACTTTGTCCGGACAACTCCTCCTACACTTATAGACCGATTCAGTTCATACTTTGCACAAGTGTTCATTGAGAGGTGTAGATGTGCAAGATGCAAATTTTACAAAAATCGGACCGATACTTTCTGAGTTATGGCCCCTGATTTGAACAAAAAATACTTGTGTGGACAATTACTCCTACAGTTACTGTCCGATTTACTTCATACTTGACACAGGTGTGCATTAGCACCTGTAGATGAGCAGGACGCAAATTTCATGAACATCGGAAAATTACTTTCTGAGTTATGGCCCCTAATTTGAATAAAAGATGCTTGTCCAGACAACTCCTACAGTTACTGTCCAATTTACTTCATACTTGACACAGGTGTGCATTAGCACCTGTAGATGTGCGGGACACAAATTTCACGAAAATTTAAAGAACACTTTCTGAGTTATGGCCCCTGATTTACCAAAAAATGCTTGTCCGGACAACTCCTCCTACATTTACTGTCCGATTTGCTTCATACTTGGCACAAGTGTGCATGACACAAGTGTGCACTAGGACCTGTAGATGTGCAAGACACAAATTTCACAAAAATCTGAAGAACACTTTCTGAATCAAAGCCCCTGATTTGACCAAAAAATGCTTGTTTAGACGACTCCTCCTTGACAATTTCTGAATAATGGCACCTGATTCAACAAAAATGCTTTTCCGAACAAAGGTAGTGGCGGGGTATTTTTGTCACCTTCAGTGATAGATTTCTAGTTTTCTATAGGAAAGTGAATGGTCTAAATCCTAAGCAAGACAAAAATGAAAGCAGAAAACAACAATTGGATTCTTTTTTCCATATTCAATGCTTTTGATAGACATTTGTTACATGTTTACAGCATTACAGCATTAAATTACCAGAGAAGCACCTTTTGGCATACATACATCACTCTGCAAATATATCTTTATGCCCCCAAATGGAAAGATAGGGGACATATTGTTTTACTCATGTTGGTCTGTCTGTCTGTCTATATGTCGGTCCGTCTGTATGTATGTCCGAAAACTTAACATTAGCATTTTCCCTTTAAAGTATTCAACATACAATGCTCAAATTTGGTATGTAATCTTCTTTCAACGATATCTATCTGTTCCACACAATATGACCCTCCTCAAGGTCATTCCTTAACCCTTTTCAACCCTTAACCTGAAAACTTAACATGAAAACTTAACATTGCTATTTTGGGAGTACAAGTGTTTCAAAAACACATATTGTTGTATCAGGGTTATAAAACACTGTCATTGTTTAGGGGGAAAAGTGAACTGCAAACTACTTCTAATTCTTTCACCATTTCAGACTGGTTCCTAGCCAACCTTATTGTATGTTTTGGTACAACCGTTTGGTGTACAGTCTACCCCATGCAATGGATGATCGACCTACTTGAGGTGAGCTTTATATATGTGACCCGTTATGCTAAAAGGGACCTTATGGGTTTTGTGAAAAATATCAACCCTTGTCAGTCTGCGCAGTCCGCGCAGCCAGACTAGGGCCAATACTTTTCACTTTTATGTAATTTTCTAAATCCGGGATGTTTTCCCTATCTAACTGTATGTTCGCTTTTCACATACAGTATCTGGTTGACCTGTGCCGAGTCTGAAAAGTTTGTCAAAATTTGGATTTTCGGAGCTCGGGTAAGGTCCCTTTTAGCGTGACGGGTCACATATTTCAAAACCCATAAAGCTGCAATTTAAAGGTCTGCAGTTTTTGAATAGGTTTAAACTTCCAGAAATTAAGTCAAGACTTTAATTGCAAGTATTGCACAACGCTTTATGTCAGCAAAGTTATGATAAATCAATGGTATAATCATATTTATCTAGAGTCAAAGCCATATCATTCTGACTTATCATTGTATTCCTGGATAAAAATTATAAGAAAGGTAGATCTACATGCATTTCTTTACATTCTTTGCAATAAGCAAGATTTTTTATACGCCGCCGGAGGCGGACGTATATTGGCGTCATCTTCTCTGTCTGTCCGTCCGTCCATCCGTCCGTATGTCCGTCCACTTTTCTTGTCAACGCAACTCCTCCTAAGTTTCTGGCTGGATCTTCTTGAAACTTGGTCAATGTTATCACCTCAATTGGTAGATGTGCATGAAGGAAGGATTTTATGGTTCATTGATTTTTGCCTGAGTTATGCCCCCTTTAAACTTAGTCTCTGGAGCGGCGTATATTGTGACCATGGCACTCTTGTTCTGTATTATGGAAAAAAGTCATTTGTTTCATTAAATGACAAGTTTCAGCAGGGATAATTTTTGGTCAGGCTTTATAGCTATTGGCTCTTTTTTCTCAGCAATGAACCATCGGATTTCTATCTCGGAGCCAAGATGGCCCACATACATGTATATTGCATGATGTATAAAAAATTTATTTGCCAACTATTTACAAAAAAAGAGAGCATTTGCTATCTTTTACTATTTGAGACCAATATCATTGGAATTGACTAACCAGAAATGTTACTGGGTGGCTGCAATGGCCTATATAATGAATATTGGCCATAAACCAGGATATATGATGTATCATGGCATATGTTTTTTCTACTGTTTGGCCATTTGCCATGAGGCAGAGCCAAAGTTTCCAAATTGATCTTTGAATTGAACATGTGTGTTTTTCATGACTCTGATTTCAGCTGAAGCCACTGCCTAGTATAACCTACAGACTGGTATTCTTTGGTATAGCTACTGCTAATTGTTTAATGTCCATCCTTCTGGAGGTGAGTATGAGAGATTATTGCAAAGCTATTGGAATGCTAATAATTCTTTACAATATTTTGATGCTTTTCTTTGAAAACCTTGTAACTGCAGCTTGTTTTAAGCTGCAGTTACATGATTAATGATGAAAAAACAGCAATTTATGTTTTAAACATTATGTTACAGTCGTCTACAAACAACATGTTAAATGTAATTTCATCTTGATCATTCAACGCTTAGACTATGACTTTGAAAAATAAAAACTTTAAAGAAATCTCACAAGATCTGATTGCAATTGACATGCGTTTCTAACAAATGTTCGTCCCTTTCAGACGTTCCTTCTTGACAATGCTGGATTAAGAGAGAAATTCCATAGGCTCAGAGAACGATGTTGTCCTAATTTAAAGAATGAATACAAGATTATTGAAGAAGAGATGATGACCTCTCAATCATGGCCGCCCATGAACCAAGATGGAACAATATCTTCACAAAACTCAGATTATTACAGTACAGAAGAGTTCAGCAAAGAGACCGATAGAATGTTGCCTGCCAGTGATAATTACAACCATTCTAGCTACACAACAACTCCGTCCGATACTCCAAGAATTTCCATGACTACGGCTCCCAGCCTTTCATTATTGTATGATTCTGATGGAACCCAGCAGACGAACTTGACAGAGAAAAGTGTTGTTTTTCCTGTGTCACAAAGTAGTCTTGCAGAGAAAACTGTTGATCACCCTGTGTCACAAAGTAGTACAAGTGTAGACTTTAGTGATGAAACAAGTCCTGGCTCAGATTTTATGGACTCGAATGAATTTGTTACAAACAATAGTAAAGCTTTACCCTTGAAAGATCACAAAGTTTTGTGACAAAAAACTCATCCAAATTTGACTGCTTACAATTCCAAGTGCCATCTGAACTCTATTAATCTTCCTAAATTGAAGAAATGTTCAACTTCAAGATAGCATAATGCCACTCTTAATGATTTATTTTTAGCTCACCTGAGCACGAAGTGCTCAAGGTGAGCTATTGTGGTCACTTTTTGTCCGTCTGTCCGTCCGTCCGTCCGTCCACAATTTTGTGTTTACACTCTAGCATCTACAAATATAAGCCAATCGTGACCAAACTTGGTCAAAACATGTATGGCCATAAGATCTCGGATGAGTTCGATTATGGGTCAGATCGAACCAGAAAGTCAGGAGTTATCTGCCCTTGAATGCGAAAAATACTTAGTTTTGACATTGTTTACACTCTAGCATCTACAATTATTGATCAATCAAGACAAATCTTGGACATAACATTGTAGACCATAAGATCTCGGATGAGTTTGATTTTCAGTATGATCTGACCAGAAAGACCAGAGTTATGTGCCCTTGAATTTGACAAAATTGCCATTTTCGGCTGTTTTTGACCGTGTTTACACTCTAGAATCTACAATTATTCATCAATCAAGACAAAACTTTGACACAATGTTTGGGACCATGAGATCCCGGATGAGTATGATTTTCAGTCTGATCTGATCAGAAAGTCGAGAGTTACTTGCCCTTGAATTTGACAAAATTGTCATCTTTGGCTGTTTTCGATGATGTTTACACTCTAGAATCTACAATTATTGATCAATCAATCCAAAACTTGGACACAAGGTTGGAGACTATAAGATCTCATATGAGTTTAATTTTCAGTCTGATCTGACCAGAAAGATGAGAGTTATGTGCCCTTAAATTTGATCAAATTGCCGATTTCGGCTGCTTTAGACCTTGTTTACACTCTATAATCTACAATTATTGACCAATCAAGACAAATCTTGGACACAATGTTGGATATCATAAGATCTCGGATGAGTTTGATTTTCAGCCTGATCTGACCAGAAAGTCGAGAGTGCCCTTGAATTTGACAAAATTGCTGTTTTCGGCTTTTTTCGACCTTGTTTATACTCCAGAATCTACAATTATTTATCAAATAAGACAAATCTTGGACACAATGTTGGGCACGATGAAATCTTGGATGAGTTCGATTTTCACAATGTTATTGACCATAAGTTCGTTTTCAGTCTTAGAGTCATAAATATTTTTTGAATTGAAGAAAAGTGTTGCTTATATCATTTTGGTTCAGGTGAGCGATATAGGACCATCATGGTCCTCTTGTTCACATTTTATCATTTGTGTGTAACACTTATTTTATAATTTGTCAAAACTGAGATTGGTAAAATAATACTGCCTGGTTATGTTTTTGTGATTGCTTCTTGTCGTTTTCAGTACAATAGCAATGAATTTTGTTCTAAAAATAGGCTGGGTTTACTGTTATGCTTTCATAAACCACCAGTGTTGTTATAAATCCTTGTAACTACTGCTTGAATCAAGCTGTAGTTAAGAGATTTTATCATAACACCTACAAAGAAACATTGTTTGTCCAAAATTACGTCATGGTAAACTGGATAAAATCGTTCCCTATTCAGGGAACACTTTACATGCATTTTAGCTTGGGCATTTAATCCATTCCCACATAATGACGCAAATTGATATCTCGGAAGATAAAATGTTTTTTAAGCATTTCGGAAAATGAAGAAATTGCTTGCCTTGTCAGTCTGCGTAGTTCCCGCAGACTGAATAATGTTAATAGTTTTTGCTCTTGTCATACAATTTCGTGTCCATAATAGTCCCGTATTGCATCCAAAACTGCATAACTGACCATTTTGGACATGCACCGGCGGTGATGCGGTCATAGGTCAATTTCATTCATCTTTCATTATTTGTTAGGGGAATTTTGCACTTAACTATGTACAAGGTGGATGGAAAATATTACTTGTTTGCAGCGAAAAAAGCCTAAGTTGGATGTGTAAATCCCAGAGTCCTGCTTCAATGCTCTTATTTGACGTGGTTGTGTTACATTCCTGGTTTTTAGCTCACCTGAGCACGAAGTGCTCATGGGAGCTATTGTGATCTATCAATGTCCATCGTCTGTCTGTCCATCTGTCCGTCTGTCAGTCACGGCGTCAACAATTTCTTTAAACGAAATCTCCTAAACTTATGGGGCAAAATCAAGCGAACTTGGCAGAAATGTTCCTTCGGTGGTATGCTAAAAAAATTGAAATCCATGAAAAACTCTGGTTGCTGTGGCATCAGAAAATGGGTAATTTCACAAAAGCTCAACAATTTCTTTAAACAACATCGCCTCCTAAACTACTGGGTAAAAATCAATCAAACTTGGCAGAAATGTTCATTGGGTGGTCCCTTATACAAATTGCTAAACGAATTGAAATCCATGAAAAACTCTGGTTGCTGTGGCAACGGAAAATGGGTAATTTCTTTAAATCTCAAAAATCTCCTAAACTTCTGGGTTGAAATCAACCAAGTTTAGCAGTAATGTTCATTGGGTGGTCCCTTATTAAAAAAAATTTAAAAAAAAAATGAAATCCATGAAAAACTCTGGTTGCTGTGGCATCAGAAAATGGGAAATGTCATGAAAGCTCATCAATTTCTGTAAACAATATCTCCTCCCAAACTACATGGACAATTGTGTTTCGACAGGGAAGCTGCAGTGGATCAGTGTGGATAAACCTTACACACTATTCTAAAATAACATTATTGCAGACAATCTTTTTCTCTGGGACCACAATGCGTAACACTGGCAAAGTTATTTGGCATTATTAGCTCACCTGAGCACGAAGTGCTCAAGGTGAGCTATTGTGGTCGCTTTTTGTCCGTCGTCCGTCCGTCTGTCCGTCCGTCCGTCCGTCCGTCCGTCCGTCCGTTCACAATTTCTTTCAACATCTTCTCCTCCTAAACCATTGGACCAATTTTGACCAAACTTGGCAGGAATGTCCCTTGTGTGATTCTTTTCAAAACTTGTTCGTGAATTTTTGATTTGTCAAAAAATGTGGGCGTGGCAGGCAGAAAGGGGCTTAATAGACTAGAAATCATAAGAAAATTCTTTAAAAATCAACCATTGGGCCCAATTGAACCAAACTCGGCAGGAATATTCCTTGAGTCACTCTTTTCAAAATTTGTTCACAAATTTTTATATTTGTCAAAAAATGTGGCCGTGGCAGGGAGAAAGGGGCTTATTAGACTTAGAGAAATCATTAGAAAATTCTTTAAAAATCAACCATTGGGCCAATTTGAACCATACTTTGCAGGAATGTGCCTTGAGTCATTCTTGTCAAAATTTGTTCACAAATTTTTTCATTTGTCAAAAATTGTGGCCGTGGCAGGGAAAAAGGGGCTTATCAGACTTGGAGAAATCAGAAGAAAATTCTTTAAAAATCAACCATTGGGCCAATTTGAACCATACTTGGCAGGAATGTGCCTTAAGTCATTCTTTTCAAAATTTGTTCAGAAATTTTACATTTGGAAAAAGAAACATGGCCGTGGCAGGGATAAAGGGGCTTATTAGACTTAGAGAAATCATAAGAAAATTCTTTAAAAATCAACCATTGGGCCAATTTGAACCAGACCTTGCAGGAATGTGCCTTGAGTCATTCTTTTCAAAATTTGACCACAAATCTTTTTATTTGTAAAAAATTGTGGCCTTGGCAGGGAGAAAGGGGCTTATCAGACTTGAAGAAATCATAAGAAAATTCTTTAAAAATCAACCAATGGGCCAATTTTAAGCAGACTTTGCAGGAATGTTCTTTGAGTCTCTCTTTTCAAAATTTGTTCACAGTTTTTTTTCATCTGTAAAAAACTGTGACTGTGGCAGGGAGAAAGGGGTTTATTAGACGTAGAGAAATCATAAGAAAATTCTTTAAAAAATCAACCATTGTGCCCAATTGAAGCAGACTTTGCTGGAAGGTTCCTTGAGTGACCCTTCTCAAAACTTTTTCGCGGATTTTTGATTCGTCAAAAAATGTGGGTGTGACAGGGAGGAAGGGGCTTATCGGACTTAAAGAAATCATAAGAAAATTCTTTAAAAATCAACCATTGTGCCCAATTGAACCAGACTTTACTGGAATGTTCCTTGAGTTACTCTTTTCAAAATGTGTTCGCAAATTTTTCCATTGGTCAAAAAATGTGGGCATTGCAGGGAGGAAGGGCTTATCAGACTTAGAGAAATCATAAGAAAATTCTTTAAAAATCAACCATTGGGCCAATTTTCTATTTCCCTTATCTGTTGCTCTCAGGCTGGCCCCATGTTTATCTTATGTAAACAAATAAGGGATTAGCCTTAGCTTATCAGATGGTAATCTTTCACTATTTTCTATCAATCACAGACAAAATCTTGTTAATTGAGCCTATGATAAATGATCAATCTCTAACAGATCAGTATGCTTTGAAAATTAGCCCTATGTTGTATATTGCGAAATCATGAAATAATTGTTGAAAATTAACTAACTCAACAATTGTGCTAATTCAAACCCAACCTTACAGGATCGATTGGAACAAAATTATTTCTTAATTGTTTCCAAACAGAAAGTCCTTATAAGTTTCATGCCTTTGAATTTGACAAAATTGCCATTATCACTCTTGTCATCTTGATTCAGGTGAGCGATTTAGGACCATCATGGTCCTCTTGTTAAAACATTACTCAGGTGAGCGATGTAGGGCCCTCAGGGTCCTCTTGTTTTACTCATCATTTTGATTCATTTGTGTGTCTGTATTTATTTGAATTTTATGTCTTGAATTATTTAATGTAAAATGCTCCATAGAAATTACTACAAAATGACTTAAAAACAATTAAAAAGATCAAATTTATAAATGAAATATTCTGTTCCAATGAAATATTTATATATCCATTTTTTGTGGGATGAAAATTTGTATTGCTTTTTCGTATTATTGCATTTTTTTCTACGGCATAACATATTGAATGTATTTCAGATAAGCCATGATATGTACAAAGGGCCCTTATGGCTTTAGGCATCCATATATATCTAGATCAGCCTGGAACAAGTTCAGTCTAATAAGTCTCTCTGCTGCTTAATTACAGTTGCAAATGATCATAAAGAGGCTTTAATAGAACAATACTGATCTTCCCCCGAGGCATGTCTGAATCCATGTTGATCTCAATGCTGTACAGGCGCTTAAAATGTACATGTACTTGTACCGTTGTATTCACGCAATACAGAGGGATTTTTTTTCTAAATATCAAACCTCTAGAGAAAAAAATGCTGCTCAAAGTGTAAATTTTTGCAAAGTGTTTTTCGAGTATAAGAACTGAAAGGAATAACAAAAGGTGTAAATCTATGTGCCAGAAAATTTTACTCAGATGGTTATGGTTTCTAGCAATTAAATTTTTAAGAAAATTTAAAGAGTATAGCTGAAAATGTGGACTGTCAGTATTTTGTCTTTTTTGTGTCTACAAATGTGTCTGCAGAGATGTTCAAAACGGAAAATAAAGGATGCTGTATAAAATACAATTGAGCTGGGATCTGGAAAAACGTCCCTTATAGCATTTTTAAAAATTGAGTTTCAAGATCGGTCTGTTGTCAAATGGAGTCCAATATACATCAATGCTGCTCTCTGTAAGTTACTACAGGTCACAAAGAAGCTATTAGAGAACAGCATGGATCCTGATCAGACTGTGCGTATGCACAGGCTGATCTGGATCTATGTTGGGCTCATTAAGGGACGTTTTTCCAGATCCTGGCTCAATTAATTTGTTTATGTATATTTTTAATGTCGCTGTGTTCTGTAAAGGGGTTGCATTTATGATGATGGGTAATCTCAGAATACAACAGAAATTCGTCAATAATTCTGTTGACCCATTACAACAATATGTATCTTTTTGACTCCCCACAAAACAATGACTATGGAAAACGTCATGGAAAATGAACAAATTGCTTGTGACAAGCAATTTCTTCATTTCCCACAATGTTTATCATCCAAAAGTATCAGAATTTAGGAATTCCATTCAATTGAAATTATCGTCTGCAGGATCTTTCAATTTGGACTGCTGTAAATATCTGTCATTTGGTAATGGGTTAATTCAGTTTAATCTCCCAGACAAGACCTTAATTTGAAATCTCTATTTCCAAAGGCTTGGGAAAGCATTGAGACAAAAGAAGAAAAAGTTGATAATCAGCCATGTCCTCCTTTTGTCTTGATATGCTCTGAGCTATTTTATACACGCATCCTATCAGTTTCAATTTCCAATTTGACGTCTGTATGAGCTTTCAAATTGAAATAGTCCATACTTTTGTCGTTTAGGAAAGGGTTAAAGCAGAGAAGATGGAGACAAGACAGGGATTGTTAAACCCTTTCCCATAACGACAAAATTTAAGGGTGATCCGCTTCAAAATCTGCAACAAATGACAAAATCGATGTTACTAAAGATAGGATTTGTGTGAAATATGGCATAGAAAATATTTAGACAAAAGAAGAATTGCTGGTTATCAGCAGTTTCTTCTTTTGTTTCAATGTTTTCCCAAGCCATTTTTATAAGGGACGTCAAAACTAGGTCTTGTATGGGAAAGGGTTAAAAAAGGAAATAAGCTGGTTTATAGTCTCATTTTCCAACAAAAAGGGGAAAAGGAAAAGATGCACCTGTAAACATCACCTGAAAAAAATGACAACCATACACAATTACTGTAATTATTCTAATAAGTGTTCGGGCGTTAATTAGAAACTTGGTGGATGGAAAAGTAGGGGGTAGGCGTTTATTAGAGGTATTCTAATTTTGTTTGTAAAAATTTGCAAATCAAGAGTCATTTCATGAAATCAAAGTTAAGCAAGTCGAATTTGGCAAAGTTTTGTTATAAGGACTGCAAAATACATTTTCTTTGGCAAAATTCCTTCATTGCAAAAGTTCTGTTAACAATTTTAAAGCTGGGCATCCTCTTTCATTACTGTTGGTAATGATATTTGTTATGATTTACATCATTTTGATTCTGAATCGGGGGGGGGGGGGGGGGGGGGGATTGGCGTTTATTAGAATCACCCTTTTCAATAAAATTGTGCTTGAAATAAGATTTTCAGCCGAGATTTGGGAGATAGGCGTTTATTAGAAGAATAACGGTATACAAGTTACATCACATCCAGCAAATTCACCCTCTCTGCCACAAACCTTTAGCTAACCAGTCACATATTTTATCGAATTATGGGAAATTTTGAAAAGTTTTTTTGTCGTGCGATTCCTCGCTGTATTTGTTTATATCCCCGACAGCAAAAAATATGGGGATATAATTTTACCATTGTCTGTCTTTCTGTTTTAGAAAATAGATATTAGTGTTAACGAATGCATAAAATTAATATAGAAAATGTTGATGTAAAGTGATATATTGCTATAAATCATCATTTTCTTCTTTTCTCTCAGGATTTCCAATAGCATTTTCTGATAGGGACATTAATCCATTCCCACACAATGACACTTTTTGAAACACTTCAAGATAAATTGTTTTGAAACATTGTAGGAAATGAAGAATTTGCTTGTCATAAGCCATTTCTTCATTTCCCACACTGTTTTCTATCAAGACTGAAAAAAATGTAAAATTCCATTCATTTGAAATTTTCATCTACGGCATTCTTTGATTTTAGATAAGTTTAGAATTTGTCGTCTGGTAAAGGGTTGAAAGAATGGCTTGTTTCAGAAAGAGACATACTTTGAAGTTATGGAGCATTTGTGTTTCACAAAGACTTTGTGTTCTGCTTTTGTTTATGCCGCAGCTTTAAAGCCTTATAATAAATATTTTTTCCAATAGGAAGTGTTGAAAGTTGTTATACTCCCTGAAGTACCTCTTTTTCAGCCTGTCTGTCTGTATGAGTGTATGACTTTGTGAACATCTTGATTCTCTTTCCAACTCAAGACTTGGTTTTGAGGTCCCAAAGAAAATAAGCTTGTGAAAACATCGATACAAAAGAATAAATGATAACCATCATTTCGTCTTTTTTGTCTTGAAATGTTCTCTATTAAATCATACAAAAATCTAGTTTTATCATCATCTTTTTTGTCTTTTGCAGCACCTGTCAATTAAGACCACCCTTAAATTTGCTGTTTTGGAAAGGGTTATTCCATCCCCTAATAATGTGTTAGACCAGTGGATTATGAAAGGTGTCGCTGACAACAAAAGTAATGTTAGAAATGCAGGATGTTTGTTGGACAAAGCATGGAAAGCATAGAGGGAAAATGAGAAAATGGTGGTTATCAGCATTTCCTTTTTTATGCTCCCCGAAAAAATTTCGGGGGAGCATAAAGTCGCCACGCCGTCCGTCCGTGTGTCCGTCCGTCCGTCCACAGCCATATCTCAGCAACCCTTGGACCAAATTCAATGAAACTTCACATGTGAACTCCCTGGGTCAATACCTAGGGATCTTTTTCTCCGTTTGTAAATTTAAGGCTGTGTCATGGAAAATGGGGCCTTAGTGTAAAAATTAGTTTTTCTCTTATTTCTCTTCATCTAATGGGCAGAAGTTAATGAAATTTTGTGCTCATGTAATAAATAGGATGTTCTAGACCATATTCTATAAATAATGTGTGTACAAAAAAGCTGTCATGGGAAAAGGGGGCTTAATGTATGATAGTTTTTATTTTGTGACAAACACTTATTCGGGGAGCATAATCCGTCTGTGACGCTCTTGTCTTCAATGCGTTTGAAAGTATTCTCAATCGGAGATTTCAAAATCAAATTATGTTTAGGAAGGCTTAACCCATTCCATTACAATGATGCTTTTTTGACTCCCTAAAAGATAAAAGCATTGGAAAACATTGTGGAAAATGAAGAAACACAAGCGTAGGAAAAGGGGGCCAGTCCCCCTTATAATTTAGAAGGGGGCAGCATATCCTATTGCCCCCCCCAAATACACCTATATATTCCTTCAAGAAAGGTTCAGGTATAAAATACTATCTGAAAGTGCCCAGATTGCAGGAAATGGCTTCTTCGAATTCAAAATCTTCTGGGGGGCATGCTGTCAGATCCCCTAAAAACGCTACGCTCGGTCGGGTTCCATTCACTTAAACATTCGACCCTGTTAAATGATTAAGACAACTACTCCGTTTGATAAACTACTATGATGATATCGCGGCTGCTGGAGCACCTCACCATAGATTCCTGTTGTTTCTCATACCAATTATACTACCACAACACCCTAACCGAGCATCCAGCTACTCACCCACATAGGTTAACAATATCAGACCATTAAGACGAAAAGAGAAAACGTTGGTTGGTATTCATTTGGTTTACCTATTTTTTTCATAGAAATTTCGAAACCAGTGTTTATGTTCCTATCAGGACAGGCCTTGGAAAACATTGAGACAAAAGAAGAAAATGCTGTTAATCAGCATTTTCTCCTTTTGCCTCAATATTTTCTGTGCTAAATTGTACACAATTTTTATCTGCAAAGTTATTCATTTTGTCGTCTGCAGCAGCTTTCAAATTGCAACACCCTGAAATTTTGTCGTTCGGGAAAGGGGTTAACTCATTCCCGCACATTGACTCTTTTTGACCAGTCTGTAAGTTTGCCGTTTGGGAACGGGTTAAGATAGTGTAAACTCCCGGCCAAACAAACCCTGGTATTGATGTATTCAATTGAAACAGCTCTGGGAAAACGAAGAAATATGCAATGCAGCGTTTACTCATTTTTACTAAAATACTTTCTACAGTGTAATTTTCCAAAGTGTTGTTGTTGTTGTTGTTGTTGTTGTTGTTGTTTCGTATGCAACATATTTTAACATGGAAACACTGGATTTTTTGTTTGAGAAAAGTATTTAACAGAGCCGTTCATGACAAAAATAATCATACAAGGTACATAGATGAACCAAATGTTGAACTTAGTATCATTAAAATTCAATTTTTTTGTTAACCCTTTCCAATACATCAAAGGGCCCATCAAATTTAATTTGATAAATTTGCAGTTGACAAAAAAGTTTTTTTTAAAAAAATGGTTTTAATTTATAAACCATTTTCAGGAAAGCACGAAGAGATAAAAGAGAAGAAGATTGGTTTCTTTATTTCTCTAAATACTGTCCAAAACCTTGAGAAATAGATAAGCAAAAGTGTTGACTCTTTTCATAAGTTATATAGATGAATTCATGCATGGCTGTCGGATTTTTCTTTCAATATCTAGAGCATGAAATCAAAGTCATCTAACCGGTTTATATAGTCATTACATCGAAAAAGTTACGACAACCAAGTTAGAGAAAAAACGTCAACCTATTAGCTTGAAAAAATAACTAGATTTAAAATGGCGAAAATTGCATTAGGACTGGTAAGTACCTTAGATTTTTACTTTTTCTCATCAAATATGTCCAGATTTGATAATTATTAAACTAAGTCGATAAAGTTCTCAAATGTCGTAGCTACAGCTTTTCCAACCTGTAGATACGACAATTTTGAACGTAAGCAACGACCACATTTTCTCCGTCTTGAGTTTTCTATTCTTCAACGAACATAATTAGTTATTTATGTATCACTTCTTTACTGTAATCCGAGTCTTCTCTGATGTAAATACGCTCTCAGTTGATATTTTGATTTTTCGCTATTTACATCAGAGAGCGTTGCTCTTTGAAAACAGCGGAAAGTTCGGTAACGTTACAAGTATTATACGTTCAAAGTTAAACGAGAATCGATACAAATATTTTGCTTTATATTGGGTTGGATAGCTGTATTGAAAATCTATTTATAGATACAACTTACACACTTAGATAGCCATGTTTACCTACCCGATTCCCCTATATCTGATTATGGGTATGGCCCCTCATTAGTAAAAGATTTTGAATCGTTTATATAGGTTGTTACTATAAATATAGTCACATATATATCCTGACTCCCCTATTTTCCTTTATCGGTCTAGTCCCTAATTAGTAAAAGATTTTGAATCGTTTATAACTTGAAGCTTTGTTTTTGTGTATCATATCGAATCACTCGGTAAAACACTGTAGGGTATAGATCAATAAATCATTTTTTGTCATACCTGACCAAAAATTTCATTTCAAATCGGCCTGCTGGATGAGTATAACCTTTGGTTTTGAATGGAAGGTCAAGGTAAACAAAGGCTGCTCAGGTGAGGGTTGTTGCAAAACATTGCCTATTAACCTTTTAGAAATACTTTTTGGTCGTAATTTTTTCAGCAGCCATAACAATAAATGGTTCATTTATCGATATCATCAGGGGTTTTAACGATAGCGTTTAAGATCGGACGGTGAACGATGCGCAACAATTTGTTGCGAACTTCTTGATTTTTTCAAAGAGCAACGCTCTCTGATGTAAATAGCGAAAAATCAAAATATCAAAGAGCGTATTTACATCAGAGAAGACTCGGATTATTCTTTACTGATATGGAAGTTTTTTTAGCTCCACTGGTCGATGGGCAGCGAGCTCTTGTCATGGCGTTGTGTACGCCGTGCGTGCGTATGTTCGTCCGTGCATGTGTTAACTTTTTCTTTCAAACTCTTCTCCTCTCAAACCAGAGGGCCAATTTTGATCAAACTTGGCAAAATTGTTCCTTAAGTAGTCATTAACTTAAATTGTTCGAGGAATTTTGATAGGTCCATAAATGAGGGCGTTGCAGGACGGAGCTTAATTATCAGACTTAGGAAATCACAAAATAATTCTGTAAAAATCAATCATCTTGCCAATTTAGACCAAACTGGTCAGAAACGTTCATTGGGTGACCCTTTACTTCAAATGTACATGAAACTATAAATGTTGGCATGGCAGGGTGTGGCATATCACACTTGTAGAAATCACACAATAATTCTTTTAAAATCAACCATCGAGCCTATTTAGACCAAACTTTGCAGAAATATTCCTTAGGTGACCCTTTATTCAAATTGTTCATATATTTTTGATTGGTCCATAAATGTATGCGTGGCAGGAAGGGGCTTATCAGACTTCCTGTAAACATCTATATTTGCACCGCCTCATTGATTGAAATACAGTCAGTGGAACAATACAGGCCCTCTTGGACCTTTTGTTAATTTATAGACGCATTTGTATCAATCCAAAAGGGAGGATCGGGCTTTTTAATGAGTAGCGTCGATTTTTCTCTGTGGATGACTATAACAAATAACATTTAAATCCAGCTATTATGGTTCACTAAAATTCCACGGGGGATAATCACATGGTTCAGAATTTAAGATAATCTTTAATATTTTTGTTAATTTTGAATCAGAAAGGGTGGGAAAATACCAGGAATAAGCTGGACGTGGTGGATTTTTGAAAAATCAACTGATAAAAAAGTGAATGAAGATCTGCCAAAGTTTTGGTTGATCTTCAATGACTTTTTTATCAGCTGATTTTTCTCAAAAATCCACAACGTCCATTTAATTAATGCGCAACGTTGTCTGCTTCGAACCAAATTCAAATCAATCCCGTATTAACAAAAGTATTGAAGATTTTCTGAAATTGTTGTATCACGTAATTATCCACTGTGAGACCTAAACATCTTTCACGCCTTACTGACGAATTTCTTTAAATTCTTAATTTATTTGTAAAGTCGTCGCTCGTAACTACAACTCAATCGTCGCTTTTCAACGAAAACAAGGTAACTGCAGCTTGTTTAAAGCTGCAGTTACAAGGTTTTCGTTGAAAAGAAGCTTTAAATGAAGCTCTAGGTACTAGGACTTTAAAGAAAAACGACAAAATAATTCACAAACGTAGCCCTTGTGATTTTAAGAAAGTACAAATCCTAACCACGGTGGGTAACCCACGTGACTTTTCGGAAGCGTTCACACCGAAAAATCGTCAGCTTCAAGTATGTTTTGCGTAAATTATGCTTTTTTCTTTGACATGATAAAGTGCACCGTACGCGTCTTTGAGAGCAATTTCCGGTTCTAACTCACTTCGCACCAAATTCCATGATTTCTTCGGACATTCAAAATGAATGTTTTCGCTTCAAATGATGTTTGAAGAAACTATGGTATTCGGTACAGAGTCAATTAGAATCGAGAATGGCCCTCTCAAAGGGGCGTACGGTGCAATTTATCTCGTCAAAATCCGTAGAGTATAAGCTGAGAAAGAGAACCAAACATACTTGATGCAGACGATTTTTAGCTCCACTGGCCGAAGGCCAGCGAGCTATTGTCATGGCGTTGTGTCCGTCGTGCGTCCGTGCGTGCGTCCGTTAACTTTTTCTTTAAAAATCTTCTCCTCACAAACCAGTGGGCCAATTTTGACCGAACTTTGCAGGAATGTTCCTTGGGTGACCCTTTACTTAAATTGTTCAGAGAATTTTGATTAGTTAATAAATGTGGGCGTGGCAGGGCGGGGCTTATCAGACTTAGAGAAATCACAAAATAATTCTTTAGAAATCAACCATTTGGCCGAGTTTGACCAAACTTGGCAGAAATGTACATTGGGTGACTCTTTACTTAAATTGTCCATTAAATTTTGATTGGTCCATAAATGTGGGCGTGGCAGGGCGGGGCTTATCAGACTCAGAGAAATCACAAAATAATTCTTTAAAAATCTTCTTCTCTCAAACCAATGGGCCAATTTTGACCAGATTTTGCAGGAATATTCCTTGGGTGACACTTTACTTAAATTGTTCAAAGAATTTTGATTGGTCCATAAATGTGGGCGTGGCAGGGCGGGGCTTATCAGACTTAGAGAAATCAAAAAATAATTCTTTAAAAATCAAGCATGGGGCCAATTTTGACTAAACTTGGTAGAAAAGTACCTTGGATGATTCTGTACTTGATTAGTATGTGAAATTTTGATTGGTCCATAAATGTGGGCTTGGCAGGGCGGGGCTTATCAGACTTTGAGAAATCACAAAATAATTCTTTAAAAATCAACCATTTGGCAGATTTTTACCAAACTTGGCAGAAATGTACCTTGGTTGACTCTTTACTTAACTTGTCCATGAAATTTTGATTGGTATATAAATGTGGGCGTTGCAGGGTGGGGCATATTTGACTTAGAGAAATCACAAAATAATTCTTTTAAAATCAACCGTGGGACCAATTTCAATTAAACTTGGCAGAAATGCACCTTAAGTGACCCTATACTTAAGTTGTCTGTGAAATTTGGATTGGTCCATAAATGTGGGCATGGCAGGCGGGGCTTTTCAGAATGGCAGAAATCACGAAAAAATTCTTTAAAAAATCAACCACAAGGCCAATTTTGACCAAACGCGCTAGAAATGTTCCTTGAGTGTCCAATTACTTCAATTGGTAGTAAAATTTTGATTGGTCCATAAATGTGGGCATAGCAGGATGGTTGATTGGTCCATAAATGTGGGCAAAGCAGGATGGGGCTTATCAGAATAGGAGAAATCGTGAAATTATTCTTTAAAAACAACCATTGGGTCAATTTAGTACAAACTTGTCAGAAATGTTCCCTTGGTAATACTATGTCAGTGAAATTTTGATTGGTCTATAAATGTGGGTGTGGCCAGGCAGGGCTTATCAGAATTGGATAAACCATGAAATAGTTCTTTAAAAATAAATCAATGTGCCAATTCAGACTAAACTTGGTAATAATGTTCCATGGGTGACCCTTTTCAAGATTTGGCAGTGCAAGGCTTACAAGAAATCATGAGATAATTCTTTTACTTTAGCCATAGGAGCGATTCAGGCCCTCTTGGGCCTCTTGTTCGGTGTAGATGCTTCCCAAAACCACGTGGGCTATCCACCGTAATACTAGTAACATGACTTGAGGGAGTAATGTTAGCTTTGTGGAATCTAAAAATTTGACACGGACCTAAACGTCACGTTAATTAATATGTCCACGTGTAAAGGTTTGGATTAGGTCAAAAGACGAAAATTATGATTATCAGCCTTTTCCTATTTTTATGCCCCCGTATCGAGAGATCGGGGGCATATTGTTTTACTCGTGTCCGTCTGTCTGTCTGTCCGTCCGTCTGTCCATCTGTCCGTCTGTCCGAAAACTTAACCTTGGCCTTTTCTCCAAAAGTATTTGACATACAAAGCTCAAATTTGGTATGCAACTTCCTCTCAATGATATCTATCTGTTCCATGCAATTTGACCTTCCTAAAGGTCATCCCTTAACCCTTATCTACCCTTTACTCTATGAAAACTTAACCTTCTGCTCCGAAAACTTAACCTTGGCCTTTTCTCCAAAAGTATTTGACATACAAAGCTCAAATTTGGTATGCAACTTCCTCTCAATGATAACTATCTGTTCCATGCAATTTGACCTTCCTCAAGGTCATCCCTTAACCCTTATCAACCCTTTACTCTATGAAAACTTAACCTTCTACTCCGAAAACTTAACCTTGGCCTTTTCTCCAAAAGTATTTGACATACAAAGCTCAAATTTGGTATGCAACTTCCTCTCAATGATATCTATCTGTTCCATGCAATTTGACCTTCCTCAAGGTCATCCCTTAACCCTTATCAACCCTTTACTCTATGAAAACTTAACCTTCTACTCCGAAAACTTAACCTTTGCCTTTTCTCCAAAAGTATTTGACATACAAAGCTCAAATTTGGTATGCAACTTCCTTTCAATGATATCTATCTGTTTCATGCAATTTGACCTTCCTCAAGGTCATCCGTTAGCCATTATCAACCCTTTACTCTACGAAAACTTAACCTTTTACTCCGAAAACTTAACCTTTGCCTTTTCTCCAAAAGTATTTGACATACAAAGCTCAAATTTGGTATGCAACTTCCTTTCAATGATATCTATCTGTTGCAAGCAGTTTGACCTTCCTCAAGGTCATCCCTTAACCCTTAATAACCCTTTACTCTACGAAAACTTAACATTTTAGAAATATGGCCATTTCGGGGGCATTTGTGTTTCACAAACACATCTTGTTTAAGTCAACGTTTTCGATAAGCATCGCCCTTTTCTATTAGGAACGTTAAAACCAGGTTTTATTTCGGAAAGTGGTTTAAACTGTTTTCTATTTTCCTATTTTGCCTCAGTGTTTATCACGGTGTATAATCACGTGACTCAGAATTCCCGATAATCTTCAATATCTTTTTTAATACTTGACTAATTTGAATTTAGTTTGAAGCAGAGAAGGTAGGAAAATGCCAAGAATAAGCTGGCCGTGTTGTATTTTTGAAAAATAAGTGATAAAAAAGTTATTGAAGATAAACCAAAATTTTGGTTTATCTTCAATAACTATTTTATCAGTTGATTTTTCAAAAATCTACTACGTCCATCTAATGCGTGACGTCTGTCCACATTCTCTGCTTTAAACCGAATTCAATTCGGTACTGTATTTAAAAAATTATTGAAGATTTTCTAAAAATATTGTATCACGTGATTATCCATTGTGGTTTATACTACCTTACTATCTTATCCATTCCTGTCATTACAGCTCGTACTGATCATAGCGATGTCTGTTATTTCTGCATCGAAAGAAAAAAAGCATCTACAAGTTGAGAAAAAGACGCATTCCACGCCGACCAATCGGGATCTATGGCTACAAAAAGCGCTCAAACTTCTTACAAAAATGAACGCGGAAGAGAGAAGAAAATGGAACGACATGAAAAGGAACAAACAACACAAGAATTAACGTGTGAAAAGGACAGTTCTAGATATAATCATTGTGTAATCTATTTTTTGTATAACAATTTTTGTCATTACAGCTAATGCTGATTCTAGCGATTTCTGTTATTTCTGCGTCTAAAGAGAAAAGGTATCTAGAAGTGGGAAAAAGAAGGCCGACGAGATATACGCCGACCAATCGGGATCTATGGCTACAAAAAGCGCTCAAACTACTTACAAAAATGAACGCAGAAGAGAGAAGAAAATGGAACGACATGAAAAGGAACAAACAACACAAGAATTAACTTGTGAAAAGGACTGTTCTACATATAATCATTGTGTAATCTATTTTTGTATAACCATTTATGTCATTACAGATCATGCTGATTCTAGCGATTTCTCTTATTTCTGCGTCTAAAGAAAAGAAGCGTCTTGAACTGGAGAAAAAGAGGCCAACTAGATATACGCCGACCAATCGGGATCTGTGGCTACAAAGAGCGCTCAAACTTCTCACAAAAATGAACGCAGAAGAGAGAAGAAAATGGAACGACATTAAAAGAAACAAACAACACAAGAATTAGGGTGTGAAAATGACAGATATATGAATTTATAAAAAAATCATGGGGCCTGTTTTTTTTTTTTTTTTTTTTTTTGACTTACCGATGTCTTAAATTTCGTTTAAAACAACAATCGCATGATCCAGGGCTTGATAGAATGGCGATACGCGTTTCTTACGCTACACTTGTCGTAAGTCGTCGGCAAGTCAAAAATACGTCTTAAATGTTTTGATGAAACAGGCCCATGGTATAATCAATTTTTATTCACTATACGTGTATCTTCATAAGACATTATATATAATATATTTTGTTTGTTATTTCAAATGGGCCTGGATCTGGAAGAAAGGTCCCTTAAAACATGATATGTAAGACGGTCATGTTTCAAGATCAGCATGTGCATAAGTGCAGTCTGTCTTGGACCCATCCTGTTTTATTACGTTTTGTACTGGTCACAAAGAAGCTGTTGGAGAACAACATGGTGTTCTCTTGCTTGTAACAATTTCTTCATTTTCCACAATGTTTTTTTACCCAAAAATGAAAAAAAATCATTATCTTGAAATTATCGTCTGCAACACCTTTCAAATTGGAACAGTCTAAAAGTTTGTCGTCTGGTATATGTAATGGGATAAATAAATAATTTGACAATGTGATGATCTTTTTGACAGGTGGCTTTAAACGAGATCAGTCTGTACATGTATACGTGCAGTCTGGTCTTGATTTAGGCCCTACTCCGCCTGTTGACTGTAGGCCTAATCAAGCACAAGAGTCGTTACTTTTTCTTTCCGAAAATGTACAACCGCGGCCATAGCGCAATTGGTAGTGCACCTGTCTCTCACTCGAGAGGTCCCGCATCCTATCCCCGGCCGCGGCAAATATCCTGTCGGACAACAATGTCACCCACCAATGGTTTGATATCGTTAACCTATGTGAGCGAGCAGCTGGAGGCTCGGTTAGGGTGTTGTGGTAGTTCTGGTATGAGAAACAACAGGATATGACCATAACAGTTGTAAACGGCGTAAAACCCCAATAAACCCATCCAAACCGAAAATGTACCGCGTGATTTGAAGTACATGTACTGACTGCCTCTGCGTAGGCGAATAGACACGTACTTTACATTCTCACTAGACCATACCGTATTGTTATGTTGATCCAATTTCAAAGCTGCTGCAGATTACAAAGTGGGTGTTGATAGACAAAAGGATTTGTATACAATATAGCCAAGACAAAATTAAGTCAAAAGGTGAAATACTGATTATCTTTTTCTTTTGCCCCACTGGTTCACGAGCCTCATCTATTAGGGACGTCAAAACCAGATCTTATTTGGGAAATGGTTAATAGTACATATTAATTATACGATACAAAGTGCATCGGTTCTCATTTTCCTGACAATTTTCGACCAATTGGTAATGAGAGAAGATGATGATATTGCCGCTTTTCAACAAAAGCCTCGTAATTGCAGCTTGTTTTAAGCTGCAGTTACGAGGTTTTTGTTGAAAGGCAGCGATGCCGTAAAACATGCATACTTTCTAAATGCGCTTTGAAATATGGAGATACGATTGGGGAAATGCACACATAACACCAATTTGAACTTTCTTTTCTAAAAGATGTAAGGACTTTTCCTCCAAAATGCTTGGTGCTACCTCTATCCCTTCCCCAAATAAATTAAAGTTTCTAACAGTTACAGAATTAAGTTCTTCGCGGTGAACCAAATGACGCAACACTTGCAGTAAATCTTCAATAACTTTGTTCATCAGTGACCGATTTGAAAATGGGTTGAAGGTGAGAAGGCGGAAATACGTCAGAGAATAGACGAGTAAAGAGGTCAAACAAAGTAAATTCCAAAGAATCAATAACTTTTTACTTGCTGACTGAATTTGCTCAGAAAGTCCACCACGCCTAACGCATCTCTGACAATTTCCCGCCTTCTCTGCTTAAAACCTATTAAAAGAGGTATTAAAAGATATATCGAAAGGGTGTCACGTGATTTCCTGCTATGTTGATATTGGAATTTTTCATCGCATTCGGTGAAAGTTTTTACCCTTTCCTCCCCCAAAAGACCTGCTTTTGGCGTTCCTGATAGAACAGACTTGGGAAAATATTGAGAAAAAAGAAGAATACGCTGATATTCAGCATTTTCTTCTTCTGTCCTTATATGTTCTATTTTATAATTTAGCTACATCTTATATTCAATTACACCAAGTTTGTTGTCTGCAACGTCTCTCAAATAGGATCATCCTAGAATTTTGTCGTTTGTGTAAGTGTTAATCGTGGCTTTTCTACGAAAACGTCGTAACTGCAGGTTAGTTTAGGCTGCAGTTACGAGGTTTTAGCTGAAAAGCAGTGTAATGTAGACTCTAGATAGACAAATACGTGTATCGTACATCGCCGTTACACTGTCATTAAAACTGCAGCTTCTAAAACAGAGAAGGATAGAGTGTTCTAATCAAGCTTAGTCTAACTTAATCGGTGCAAAGCTTGGGAACCAACATGAGGAGCATAACATTGGTGTTTGTAAGCATTGACCTTTACTTTCTTTTCTTTTTTAAATTTACTTTTATATTTTGATTATTTTCCCCTCTTTATGGTATTATAATTGGTATTAATTTCCAAGAAAAGGTGGTTTCTGGCCGTTATAGGTTAAATCGGGCGAAGACGTGTTTAATTCCATAAATTCACGTGCTGTTAACGCCCGCCATGTACTCAAATATCCTCCATTTTTAAGCTTTCAAAGTAAACAATTATTCATTTTTCCCGCAAAATGTCTTATTACTGAATTAGTATATCGTCGCTTTTCAACGAAAACCTCGTAACTACAGATTTAAAGTGACATTTCAGAAACATTTTTCATAAATGGTACTTTTATTTTCATCTGAAAGAGTACATTTCCTTATGAAAATTCTGAAAATTTCAAGCAAAAAAATTGCGCCGTTTACGAGAAATATATACATGTATTTTTGTGTTAAAATACAACAAATTGTTGTGGGCAACAGTTCAGGTGTATAGGGAATTTGCCATACCTATGTCAACTTTAAAGGTGTGTTATTCGCTTACCAGCAACAAGTTACAAAAACTGATTGCATCTATGCCCATTAGAATAACCAATCTTGGTATCAAGGCATACTTTAAAAAAATTGAAAGGATAATGAAATGTCCCTTTAAGCAAGCTGTAGTAAGTTACGAGGTTTTCGTTGAAAAATATCGATATAACGTTCGCTTTTCGTGCCACAATGAGACGTCATATACACAATGTAGCTGACGTCAGAGGCGCTTTCTTTAGAGCGAGATTTCTTTAGATATCTTGAGATGTCTTAAGATGTTTTAGGATAAAGCGTTCTTCTGAGCAAGATTTTTAAGACGATCACTGGGAGCCGCCATTTCTCTTTACTTCTTTTGGAACCCCTCGGTAAATTCTGTAGAATCTAGTAAATGGGAGAGAATTGACGGAGTTGTTCCGAATGCTCCATGATTTATAAACCGCGGAGTTCCGAATGCTCCATACTTTATACAAATGACGTCATGATGACGTCATTTGTATAAATATGGAGCATTCGGAAACAAAAATTCCCGGAAGATTAATCAAATCAAATGGCGAGCATTTTTGGACATCTTGGTTTTACTGTTTCGCACGTATCAATAGGTTTTTGGGTAAGAACATGTAATCATTGACATTTGATGGTTTAAACATTAATAGCGTCAATTCATGTATTTTTTTTCTGTAGTTGACATTCGCAGAGGTCCACATTCGGGCATCAACGTAGCCTATTTTAGGACGTCCGTGAATGTTAACGACATCTAAAGCGTGAAATAACCCTATATTAACCCTTTCCCAAACAAGACCTGTTTTGACGTCCCTAAAAGATATGGCTTGTGAAAACATTGAGACAAAAGAAGAAACTGCAGATAACCAGCAGTTTCTCCTTTTGTCTCAATATTTTAAGTGATGTATTATACACAAACTCTATCTTTAACAACATCTATTTGGTCGTCAGCAGCAGCTTTGAAGTTAAAAAAGCCTAAAATTTTGCCGTTTGGGAAAGGGTTAATGCATGAAGTGTAAGTTTCTGAACCATTAAAGGTATCGGTAATCGAAAACAAGCTGCAATATCAGCAGAAAATGCGTAGATCATTCAGTTGATTCAAGTGTCGTAATTAATGTCCGTCTTTGTGCATGTAGTCCCTACGCATGACGCGATAGATGGTCTTTATAAAAGTCTCATGTACAATTTACACTACTATTTGACGGTTTATTCAACCTTTTGAGACAAACGTAAATCGATAAATATAGATTTAATGTCAGATGCCATGTATATTTCATAGTAATAGAAATGTACATGTAGCCTGAATTTTTTCATGACACAATTGTTGTTTTCTTCATTTCGCGACTATGGAATTCTATTTAAAAGTAATTACAAATGTTCATATAGATCTTCTTTTTTCATACAAAATTAATCTTTGTCATGTTTGGTATTGGAAATAAAAAACATCATGTGAAATAAAGAGGTCATGTAACGCGTCTTTGTAGGCCTATAATACTGAATTCTATTGGATTCGTACGTTGCAGAACAAGTCTACAGGGTGATCCAAAAACATGTCCCACAAACAATATTTGATATATCTGCGTAATATGGTAGTATTGTTATAGTTTTGGTATTGATGGAAAGGGCATGAAATAGAATTTTTTGTACGGTTGTGCAAAAGAACGTAATGTAGCGTCATGGCAACGTCAATAACGTCATCAATGACGTCGTCGTATTCTCAGAGTTCCAGGTTTGCTGCCAATGCAGAAATAGTTGTTACTCTATCGTTATGGAACATCCTTTCGTCGTAAAATTCTGGTTCATAAATGTTCTAGTACTTTAGGTTTTGTTTGTTTGCAGCACTGTTTAGATAAAAGTGTGCTTCATCAGAAAACTAAATGCCATCAACAATTTCAGTGTTCTGTTCAATTCAATTAACAAATGCCAGTCTGGCCGTGATATCTGTGTCTTTCAAATGTTGCATTCTGGTTATTTTGTATGGTTTACAATTCAAAATACACTAAATAGTTCTTCTTATTGTACCATAGCATATATCAGTGGTGTTTGAGATGTCCTTCATAATACCCTTAACCCATTGCCACACAGTGACTCCTTTTGACTCCCCACATGATAATGGTTTTGGAAAACATCGTGGAAAATGAAGAAATTGCTTGTGACAAGCAATTTCTTCATTTACCACAATGATTTCTACTTATATAGACCAAAAAATTAAAAATTTCATTCACTTGAAATTGTCGTCTGCATCATCTTTGAATTTGGACTAGTCTAAAAATTTGTCGTTTGGGAAAGGGTTAATAGATACTCCTGGAGTTTCCTCTAGAACTTGATGAACACCCGCCACATTCATTTGGATCACCAAGGACAATTCTATCGAATCATACCTTGGATGCAAGTCGTAGAACTACTTTCACACTATGAACAGAATAGAACAACAATTCAAAACGTTCGTCTGTGACTAATGTCAACAATGAAGCGACAATGATATTGAAATGCATTGTTTGCAGTTCGAATGTCCTCTCTTTTTAGAATGATTACAACCTGCAAGTCCCGCAAGTTGCTATGGTTGTTCATTTGGATGACATCGAAAACTACTTTATGAAGTGTAGCTACTTCTGGCTAAGAAATGCGATTTTTTAAAGATTTTTTCATACACACACATCCGAGTCGATGATTAGATCTTTGATCGACATTATCCGAGGATATCCGAACGCCGCAACATTAGGCGTATTCGACTGAACCATTTGTTGCCTAATTGTTTTTCGTTACTTAACTATTTTCATTCGACTGACAGAATGACGTCATAAAATTATGTAATTTCTTAACGAAAAAAAATTCCGCGTTAAGTATGTCACGTGACAAAACAAGTAGACAAATCTACTTATAATGTAGCTTAAATTCATTTCAATATGTACCTATTGCAATTTTATGGGCGAATTTGATTAAATATTGATATAATTAAAAGGATATTTAAAGATAAAAACAAGAAAGATTGTGTTTCATTTACGGATGTACACGATAAGGTTTCATCGGGTGTTTCCGTTACCGAACAGTAACGAGAATTGCCGACGATGCACATATTTCAAAATGGCGACATTCTCGTTAACTAATTCCGTCTTTTGTATTCGACTGAACGAAAATCGTTGACTAATGGTGATGGTCTGCGCAGGTGGGCGGAGCTAAGCGTTACTTAACGAAAATGTTGCAGTCGAATACGCCTATTCTCTTCTGTATGCACTGTGCGTGTTCTCCCGTTTTTTTTCTGATCTCGTGCCATAAACAGTCTCTTTCATGTGAAACTTAGACACAAGTCTTCCTATCTGGTTTCTGGAAGGCACTGTAGCATTTGGGTACAAGTATTTTGGATTTTTCTTCTAACTAGAGGATATTTACCTAATTTATCGTGCAGTTTGACTATTTCTGCATTGTCATCCATCTTGGAACTCTGATAATATAATGACATTATTGATGACGTCATTGACGTTGTCATGACGCTACATGACGTTCTTCTGCACAACCACTACAAGTTCTATTTCATGCCCTTTCCATCAATACCAAAAACTATTAAAAAGCTACAACATCAAGTATATAAAGTCGACACTCGTTGTGTCGAAGTCAGAGGGGCCGTCGAAATACCTCGACATATCCGGTGTTCGACTGAGCCGATTTTGATTAATTTCGACGAAAACGATATGTAACCATGTTGATGAGTATCATATGTGTCCATGATTAAAAAATAGTAGAAAAAGGAAAGAAATTGCTCGAAACGAGCAATTTCTATCCTTTTCCTACCAAATTTCAATGGATGTTTTTGTTTCGGAATTCATTTTGATATCCACAAGTTGAGGATGGGACATGACTTACACTTCGACTTAAGCGTGATTTCTACTTATCCGATGTCGAGATAACGAGTGTCGACTGTACATTACATATTGTTTGTGGGACATGTTTTTAGGATCACCCTGTATATTTAGACACGCCTATCGGCTCGTCCAAATATAGCCTCATTTTGTAACGTACTCATCTAATAGAATTCAGTATTGTACAAAGACATGTTCATTAACCTCATAATATTTTGCACTTTCAGCTATCCTGTTTGCTGTGCCTTGTGGCCATCGATGCTTTATTTGTTGGGAAGGTTGGAATTTATAGAACAGCTGGTTTGGAAACAGTTGACAAAACCAAATCTGATCTGCAGGGCATTAAAAAAGAAGAATTGATCGAAAAAGAAAACGAAAATGAAAATGAAACAGAAGACATTAGAGAAACAGAAGAGGGGAGGGTAAAAAAGAAATATCGCGAGGACCGCTGGATTTTAAGAAAACTCCAGTTGAAACAAAAAGAAAGAAAATAAAAGAGAATCGCTTAATACTTTTGAGTTAACTGAAAAAGGAAAGAACAGCTCTAAAAAGGAACTTATAATGTCGCATAATATGAAAATTTTGGAAAATACTTAAAATTTGTCCAGTGTTGTTTATAATGAAATAGTGTCTATAGATATGTCCAAATTGGTCGATAACTAACTGGCTCTTTTCAACCATTTACAATGAAACAAATTTTTAGGATTGTTCAATTTCAAAGCTGCTTGAAACGAATCACAATATGTGAAATACGGTACAAAAACATCGAGGAAAAATGAGAAAATGCTTGTTATCTGTAGTTCATATATAACTAGTGTCTAGTATCCTTTTTACCTCATTTCTTTGAATCAGGCGATACATATATCTATATATCTATATCATTTGTCCTTTTGTAAAGGAATTTCCTTTTTCTTTTAACCCTTTCCCATACGAGACCTTGTTTTGACGTCCCTTATAGACTTGAGAAGACATTGAGACAAAAGAAGAAACTGCTGATAACCAGCAGTTTCTCCTTTTGCCTCAATATTTTCCGTGTAATATTTTACGCAAATCTTATCGTTTTCAACATCTATTTTGTCGTTTGACGTGACCTTCAAATAGGACCGCCCAGATTTTTTTGTCGTTTTGGAGAGGGTTATCTCGTAACAAGTAGTTGCATGACCAAATACATCTGGGAAAGATGAAAATGTTACTGATCTAGTCAGATAAGTATGTTAGAATGTTTTTGTGATGCTACATCAAAATGACAACAATGACAAACTGTGTTCTGAATGGCGCTTTATTATCTATAGATGAAGCATGTTGAAACGTGAAATGTTTTGTTTGTTTGTTTGTTTGTTTTGTATTGTATTGTTTTTACTCATATAAGCGTAAAGCAGGGAGGGGACACTTTCCAGCTAGCATGCTTGGTCCCACATGTATCTAAATCTTTCTTCATTCGAACACACTATTATTATGGCTTTATTTATTAATTTAATGATTCGCGATTTTAGCAATCATTTATCTATGAATACATAATTACGTTTAGATGTTTTTTTTTTTGATTTTGTTGTGTTACGTAATTCCCCACGTCTAATAAAGTACAAGATTAACCAACATGGATGTGCAGTCTGACATTGGTCTACTCTGCCTGTTGGTTGTAATGAATCAAAGGTAAAACAAATCTTGACTTTTTTTCTTTCCCGCAAATGTATAAAATTATTTAAATCATTTATTTCTTCTGCGTAGGCTTATAGACGTATATCGTCGCTTTGCAACAAAAACATCATAACTGCAGCTTGAAACAAGCTGCAGTTACGATGTTTTTGTTGAAAAAAAAAAGAAAAAAAAAAAACAGCGATATTTTGCTTGCTCACCAGACCATTTTCTCTATATCTTCGGATTTTTCTCGTATTTAAATGAGCTGTCAAAAATAGTACTTATACCTTATACAACCTACAGTGCGTTTGTACTCTTTATCATGCCACCATGGCTACAGATAAGACGGTGTGATGGCTTTTCACAACGCAAAATTTCATCTATTGTTCATCAAACCCCATGATTGTGGATACTTAATACAACCCACAGTGCACTTGTACTCATTATGATATCTAGTGACTAGATGTACAGATGGGAGGGTATGATGGCCTATCAGAATGGAATATTTCATTTATTGTTCAAGTGTCATGCTGTATGGATCAGAAATATGTTTAAGTGTTGTCATTAATTCCTGCCCAAATAATGATGCTATACTCGCCGTAACAGTCTCGCTGATGACGTTATTGGTATCCAGCCTTAGGCATCTTCTCCAACCACAAATCCTTCCGTCAGTTAATGACACGTCCGGACATCAGTCAAATGTCTCCTGAATCAATATCGATGTGTCCATACCCACTGACGCCTTGCCTGTCAATGCTTAACGTCATTGGTGTAAGGTCGGAGGACCTTGATGCAAGTTGTGCAGAACCTGTTCCGGACAGTCTGGTCACTAATGGTATAACCTGTGACGTCCTGGAGGAGTTGCACTAACTTGTTACCGGACCGAAATCCGTTACGTCGTCAGGACGTCACTGTCAAACGATCCTCTCTGAACGTCGTTTTACACGGTCTGCAAAATTTAGGTCGGTCGTTGGCGGCCGAAGTTGCATAAACCAAGTGCCGTAGGCGCGTTTTGTCAATTCGAGCCAATTGAAATGCAAACCGTCATCTCTAACAGGCTTACCTGCTTCGAGTATGCTTAGAGCTCTCTGACGTCGAACTTACGTCATCATTTCTCGCCTTCCCATTATCAATTTCAAAGAATTTGTAACAGTTAAATTGATTCTGCTAACAGATCTGTGTAATCGTGTGTTTTTGGACAAGCTAGACATTGTCGATGTCACTGCACATGTGCCGCACGTGACTTTTGCTAATCTGGACTTTGCCCAATGTCCCGAATGTTCACTCTACACATGTACTGTTTGCGTAATGGTTGTCGATCGGGACAACTGAACAGCACAAAACAAATTATGAAATTATCAGATACTGAAGAAATAATGTGTTTCAAAACGTGCTAAACTTTTTTTTAACAGTACATTAGTACTATTATAAGGTATGTAATGATGCAAGTGTGTTTAACCCTTTCCCAGACAAGACCTGGTTTTGACGTCCCTAAAAGAAAAGACTTGGGAAAACATTGAAACAAAAGAAGAAACTGCTGATAACCAGCAGTTTCTCCTTTTGTCTCAATATTTTCTATGCCATATTTTACACAAATCTTATCTTAAATAACATCCATTTTGTCATTTGTGGCAGTTTTTTAAGTGGATCACCCTAAAATTTCGTCGTTTGGGAAAGGGTTAAAAGTCACGTTGTTACAATTGCAAAACAGCACACTGAAGCAAACCGGTTTGCGAACAATTTTCAAAGTACAAACAGTCGTAATCGGGAACGATTATATCCAGTTAAACGTGACGTAATTCGGACAAACGATATTAATTCATTTGTGTTGTTATAAAATCTCGTAACTACGGCTTGATTCAAGCCGTAGTTACGAGATAACATGACAACACCGACGGTTTATCAAAACATAACATTAAACCTGGTCTATTTTTAGCACACAATTAATTGCTATTTAGAACATAAACATAATATAAACAATAAAAGTTGCGCACTGCTTCTGATGCATAACAGGGTACATTGCATAACAAACAGTCTGCCCATTTGGCGCAAAGATTTACAAGCAACATGGCGAAAATTACATTGATGCTCGTAAGTATTCATTTTTGTTTTCTGTCTTTCTGTCATTTATTATTCACTTTTGCTATGACATGGAGGAGATCGTGCATGATGGGATGGATAAATCTACGGACAAATTTACCTCGCGACAGGTAATACATTTGCAATAACTTTCTTATTACTGCGTCCATTTTCATACGGAACGTTGCATGTACCCCACCTTACTAAGCTCTTTTCTCTGATGTATGACTAAAATGAATCTTCCTGATATTTCTTCTACCAAATAGATCAAATTTTCTGGGAACTAGATACCCACGTAAGAAATATATATATAATTTGACTTATAATAAATTTGAGGTAATTTCATATTGTATATGTATAGGTTTTGTCATATTTACTTATTTGTTAAAGGCAATTAACTTTGCCGAATTTGCCAATAAATGAAGTTCAAATTCAAAGTTGTACTTTTTGCAAAGAAAATATCACAACCGACCAGAAAAACGACAAAATATATGATCGTTTTTCTGGTCGGTTTGGATAAATTTTCGGGAAAAGTATGTTTTCAAATAAGTCATACAACTGCGGAAAGATCTCAGTAAGGCGGGATACATGCAACAAACCGCTTGAAATTTGACTCCTGAATAAGAAAGTTATTGCACATATTCTTACTTGAAGCGTGGTTAATTTGTCCGTAGTTGTTTTCGTTTCGTTTTCTGGTCGGTTGGGATTTTTGAAAAAAAGTAAAAGTATACCACAAATAACCGACACATCTTAGGAAAAAAGCTCAGTCAGGCGGGAAACATGCAACATAACTTTTGAAAATTGAAGCAGAAATAAGAAAGTTATTGCAAAATCACCAGAGTCGAGATTATTTTTGTCCGTAGTCGTTATCCATTCCATGATGCACAATCTCTACCGTAAATGGGAAAGTTCGGACAGAAAAAAAATAAGATATAAACGATCTATTTCGCCTGAAAAAAATGCATTTTCGAACACAGTTTGAAGGTGGTGATTCATAGTTAACCAAACCGTAAGTTACGGGTACTCATTGGTATCGCCCCTCAAGACGATTCCAATGAGTACACACAACATAGGCTTTGGAACCGTCTGACATTGCTCTGAATATATATGTTCTGCGCAAAGTAGGAATTAGTGCAATTCTAGAATTGCCCTGCGCAAAGTAGGAATTCTTACTTTGTCGGGCGAAGTAAGAATTCCTAAATTGCCCGGACAATTCCGGAATTGTCCGTGCGCAAAGTAGGAATCGGGACAAAGTAAGAATCGATTATCGATTTTTTAATTCTTGTGCAGCGTGGGAATGCTGGTGCAAAGTAAGAATACGAAATAGCGTATTTCATCATTTGAAATAGGAATATATACTGAAACAAAAAAGAAACGCAACTTCCATTTCAATTAACTTTTACACAAAGACATCAAATCAGATTTAAACAAAATATAGTACATTTAAAGCAATAACATTTCACCTGGTAAAGTACACAAAATCTCATTTGTAGTAAATTCCATTAATTAGAAAACGCCCAGTTTACACCGGGCGTCAACACAATTTGACAAAAAAAAATGTATGTAGGTCGAAAAACACAATCTGTTTCGATCAGTTTGGTCCGATATTCGAATTTTGTGAAGCCCATGCGATTTATTAGAGATCTCCGTTGCAGCCTTAAACCTATCCCGTAGGTTGGGTTTACGTTGTGATACGGTCCTTCCTTGACGTCATGAATATCTCTTGCATGTCCGCTTCGTGCTCGATCGGTTGTGGTTCCATTTAGAGCCAACAACGCATACAGTCGAAAATGTGTCGATTTGTTGCCCGTTCAATGTCTTACGACAACATTTTGATTTTTTCCACCTAACAACATCCGTACTGCAGCTTGGCGTTTGTTTTGGCGTAGCCGTGCTATGCGTAGGGTAGTGAGAAGTGGGTGAAATCTTTAGCCTCTTCTTTGTCTATGCTCAAGCTTGTGTTTGATGAAAATTTGTTTTGATAGTAGTCATTTAGAAAACATGACAGGGGATAATCAGTTTTTAACCATTTACTATGTATCTCGGGATCAATTTACGACATCTGAGGAAAATAACACTGTATTTATGCGTATGGATGCAGGTATTTTAAAAATGTACTCAATAGCCATTAAAACATATTTTGTCGAAAATATAATGAAAAATCGGGGTTGCGTATCTTTTTTGTCCTAGTATAATTATGTCTGTTTGTCAATTACATGTATTCGGATACAAATCTGTTATGAAACAAAAAGTGTTTACATTGTAAAATTGATGAAGAATGCATATTTAGCACAACTATGGGGTTTAAAACATAAAGCTGAGACAAGTTACTCATCCACAGATTGAGAAGTTTTGTGAAAACATTGTAAGAGCAGTTAATCCAAAGTTCGTCAGAGCTGAGTTCTTTAATACTTTCCCTAACATTTTTTTTTTTGATGAGCCTTAAAGACAGATCACGCGAAACATTGAGGCAATAAATATCTCTAGCTATGTTGTGCTCGAATTAAACATTCAACGACACACATTTTGTTGTTTAAAGACTTAATTTCTAAACGTTTAAAACACTGGAATTGTTGCAAAACACAACGACAAACAAAGCCTAAATAACGAGGAGAACGGGCGTATAAATAAATCGATTGATATACACTGTATATTTTATTCTGAAATAATCGAAAAATGCTACCTTCTAAATCATTCTCACTTTGCACCCGATTTGAATCCTTACATTTTCCAAAATATTCTTACTTTGCGCACAGGACAAAGTAGTAATGCAAATATACGATAAATTAGCCCTGCGCAATTCTAGAATTGCCAGGTACAATTCCGGAATTGGCGGACAAAGTAAGAATTCTTACTTTGCGCAGGACAATTCTAGAATTGTACTAATTCCTACTTTGCGCAGAACATATATATACAATTGATACAATGCACTTCGTCGCCATGATAAGCTTGTGTAAGCGATGACTGGTCAGGATGCGTGCTTTTTTCTTAAGAAAACACGACTGTGGTCAGAATGCGTACATACTCTGATTCATCATGGTCAAAAGGTCTCAAAGCTCGTAAAGTCCAAATGCAAAAAATTGTACGTCATGTTTTAGCCACGCAACTTGTAGAAATATTTCGGTGAAGTTCTAAAACCTCACTTCTTAGCTGACATGTAAAATTTTGATGTCTAACTCTAGAAAACCTAGGCTCATAAGATATCAATATTTTTATTCAAACAGAATCAAATTCAAAACTCAAGAAAGAGAAATGCCTTGACATTACGTGTACGACATTATGTTATTCTATTGTATTACTTCAGCTACCCTGTATTCTGTGCGTGGTGGCTGTAGATGCTTTTATTGTTGGTGGAAGTCCCGGCGGTTACAGAGGGAAAACATCTAACTTGGAAACAGTCGACAAATCTAACTCTGATAAACATGGTCTGCTAAGAATCCTTAGAAATGTACACAGACTTGATGACGAAAAGATTCGAGGAGAAGAGGCAATGCAACGAAATGTAAATGAAGACGAAGATGATGATTTTGACGGAATACGATGGAAGAGAGGTTTAGATGGCCGCCGACTTAGGAGAGAAGAACAAGAAGAGGAGGAAGAGGAAGAGGAGGAAGAAGAGCGCAGGCGAAAGAGAAGTGAAGAGAACCGCCGACTAAAGAGAGAAGACGAAGAGGAAGAAGAAGAGGAAGAGGAGGAGGAGGAGGAAGAAGAGGAAGAAGAACGCAGGCGAAAGAGGAGTGAAGAGAACCGCCGACTAAAGAGAGAAGAAGAAGAGGAAGAGGAAGATGAGGAAGATGAGGAGGAGGACGATAAAGAAGACCGTAGGCGAAAGAGGAGTGAAGATGGCCGCCGACTAAAGAGAGAAGAAGAAGAGGAAGAAGAAGAGGAGGAAGATGAGGAGGAGGACGATAAAGAAGACCGTAGGCGAAAGAGAAGTGAAGATGGCCGCCGACTAAAGAGGGAAGAAGAAGAGGAAGAAGAAGAGGAGGAAGATGAGGAGGAGGACGATGAAGAAGACCGTAGGCGAAAGAGAAGTGAAGATGGCCGCCGACTAAAGAGAGAAGAAGAAGAGGAAGAAGAAGATGAGGAAGATGAGGAGGAGGACGATGAAGAAGACCGTAGGCGAAAGAGAAGTGAAGATGGCCGCCGACTAAAGAGGGAAGAAGAAGAGGAAGAAGAAGATGAGGAAGATGAGGAGGACGACGAAGAAGAAGACCGTAGGCGAAAGAGGAGTGAAGATGGCCGCCGACTAAAGAGAGAAGAAGAAGAGGAAGAAGAAGAGGAGGAAGATGAGGAGGAGGACGATGAAGAAGACCGTAGGCGAAAGAGAAGTGAAGATGGCCGCCGACTAAGGAGAGAAGAGTAGAAAGTAGGAATGTTAAGAAAGGCAAATGTCGACCCTAAATTATCACCGACTTAACCCTTTCCCAAACAAGATCTGGTTTTGACGTCCCTTATAGGAAAGGCTTGGGAAAACATTGAAACAAAAGAAGAAACTGCTGATAACCAGCAGTTTCTCCTTTTGTCTCAATATTTTCTTAGCTATATTGTACAAAAATCCTTTCTTTTTCAATGTCCATTTTGTCGTCTGCAACAACTTTCAAATTGGACCATCCTAACATTTTGTCGTTTGGGAAAGGGTTAATAAAGAAAGGAATTAAGTTTAATCAGAAACAGAAAGGGTCCATCAAATGATAATATATGTAAACAGCAGAAGAAGGACTAGCTTTTAGAAAGAAATGGAAATGAAGTATGAAAATTGTATATAAAAAGACTACAAAGTACGAGGGACGGTCGGAAAGTAGTTGGACTTTTCGTGCTGCTGTCTCTCCATTTGCAACTGTATAAACATATTATATATTGATGGAATCTACATCCATTTGCCAATAATGTGGTCAGTTTATTTTCAAAGATAGTTGTATATGTATGCTATTCTGTCCACTTATATGTGACAGGGGTTTTATGTACCATAGACTATTTGTTAGAGGAACAACAAGGGTAACCAAAACAAAAGAACATTCTAGTCATTTTAATCGCGACGAAGTTAAGTTATTTAACTAAATTATCACTGAAGATTAAATAAGGGTCCATAATTGCGAACTTGGGATAAAAAACCAGTCAAAGCAGTCATGGAAACGAGCTGGTTCCCCGCCCATGTAAAGATTAAGCTGTTTCCTTCGGCTGGTTGTCATGTTTGTTGCTTTTAGGGATTCATGAGAATTGAAAGTTACTCATTTCATGTCAAACGGTAAAAGCTGTCATTGCCAAGTACAATTCTGAAGTAATTCAGAAAAACCAAAGAATAAATGCTGAAGTAAACGCCTCCCAGATTAGCAAAGAAAACAATTTTCTACTTAACGATTACGCAAGGTCCCATACCACCGCATATACAGTGGAGATTATCAACTATAACACATGACAAAAGTTATTTTGCTCTTCTTATAGCCCTGACCTCGCCCCACGTGACTTTTATTTGTGTCAAGGACTGATGAAAATGCTTGCTGGGAAGAAATTTGAGACCAGGGCGCCTTTGATAACGGTGATTACACAGTACCTAATACAGTGGGTCTACGTCATGGTTAATAGTGGGAATAGTAAAGCTCCTACAAAGATGGCAAAAATGCATAGACATAGATGGACAATTTGTTTAAACAGTGTAAAAAGAATTTTGTTAAAAAATTAAATGGTTTTAGAGAACTAGTCAAAAGTCCAACTACTTTCCGACCGTCCCTCGTATAACTGGTTTTAACAATCATATAATTTCTAATTAAATGAAGATATAATAATAGTTCTTATATACGAATACAAAAGTTTGTCTTGCATGTCGTTTTTCGTCAGTAATTTCTAAACTACGGCTTGTTTTGATGTTGATTGACTCGTCTAATTTGACACAATGCTAAAGCTAATCCGAGTTTTCTCTGATGAAATTCGCTCTTTGATATGTTGATGTCGCTCATTTAGCGAATTTCATCAGAGAAAACTCGGATCATGCCGAAGAAAGTTTGTACACTGTCGTCAACATTTAGTTTATGAGTTGGTGTTGTAGTACATATATTTAAATATCTACTACACCAAGCAAATGTCTGACGTTAGTCTACCTTAATCTCTGGTTTACGGCAGTCCACCCCTAATGAGTTTCGCACGACGTCGAAATTATTCGGGCGCGGTCAAAAACATTCGGCGGTGGAACTTTCCACCACCGAATGTTTACGAACGCGCCCGAATAGATCCGGATACGTAACGACGCCGTTCGAAAATGCCGATGTTTTATGAATCGTGAAATGGCCACATTACGGGTATTCTACCTTAATTCGAAATCAAGCCGGTATCGTACGAACGGAACTATTGGATATCTCCCGAGTTTTTTGTGTCTCCGCCATGTTTACTTCAGACCGAAATCGAACAAATCATTAAATGTCGAAAGGATGAGTGTTGAAAACCAAGGCGCCTTTCCTGCTCATTATAATTTTAAAGATGCTATCAAAATTGAAACAGAAAAAATGAACATCATAATCTATGATTGACTGCACAAAAAACAGACACTCGTTTTCTAAAGTCATAATAATTGAGCGTTGCTTCTGTGAAATAATGCATATCCTCGTAGATTAGAAATTGTTTTTCGCATGGCCTCTAATCTTTAGATCCCTGAAAATTCACGGTGGGTAACCAACGTGACTTTTGGGAAGCATTCACACAGAAAATTTGTTGCATTTCTAAGCCTATACTTCACGGAATGTAATGAGATAAAGTACATCGTAAGCGCCTTTGAGAGGACCATTCCCGGTTCTAAGTCACTCTGCTCGAAATCCAGTGGTTTCTTCAAACATTTAAACGAAAGTTTTTTTCGGTGCAACACGAAGTGGGAAGCGTTCACGTGCACCGAAAAAATATTTCGCTTGAATGTTTGAAAAACAAAACCCACTGGGTTCGGGGCACAACGAGGTACAACATCAAATGACCCTCTCAAATGCGCGTTCGGTGCACTTTATCTCGTCAAAATCCGTTGAGTATAAGCTGAGTATTGATACAAAACCTTCTTTGAACTGGACGATTTTTTCGGTGTGAACGCTTCCCAAAAGTCAGGTGGGTTACCCCCCGTGATATTCAAGGTGGGGATTCAGGTGACAGAATATTTGCGATATCTGTTTTAATAATTCTATTAACACATAATCGATTTCATAATGATCTCATAATTAATCTAATAAAAAAGTTACAGACTACCAACCAAATTTGGTTGGTCGTGAATAACTTTTTTATCAGCTGATTTAGATAAAGATCCTATATATATATGACAAGTAGCTAATTCCTGGCGTTCTTTTTTCAACTGCCTCTGCTTCAAACCGAATTCCAATTGGTCACATTTTTACGAACTTTTTGATGAATGTACGGTTTTTTTTCAGTTGATTTTCCGCCATGATATATGCAGAACTATGTTTTGCAACAAATGCATTGTCTGCGTATCTTTGCATATTTGAAGTGGGCTTCTTTTGAATGTTGAAACCAATCATTCGATACCAAACACTACGTGAAAACGCAAATGAACGGGAGATTGTCTCGTCAATTTCCTGGCGCCATTCGTGGTAACAGAAATTATCGAGGGAATTTACCGTTGCTACGGATGACGTCCGATGATACACGAAGTGTTTTGTAGTTTGTGATAAGTTGTAATCCTTGAGTAAGACGCAAATTAAACTTAAGCGTTTACAGGATGAACATTTCAAAATCATTTACCGCTGCTTCAGACAAACACAAACAATATAGATTCAGTGGTCGACCTACTTTTTCACTGGTGGTGAACTCGGACAAAGCGAGGAACATTTTTCATGAACACAAGGTACAGATACTTCATGTTTAAATGCGCATTTAAAAACCAGTTTTACTAGTTTGAGCATGTACACAACGATTTGCACGTGTTTATCCGCCCAAAACAATAAGGACGAATCGGAAGGACACTTGGAGGCTATTTTAAGTTTTGTTGTTTTATTTCTCTGACTGATTCTGAAGTTGGTTTTACAATTCTTGGAGTAGCAGTTTTTTTGCGACGTGAAAATCGTAGTTAACGTTTTTTGAAGGGGACTTGTACGATTTATTTATGATACCGTGAATATTTTCAATGGCTGTTAGAATTGCAATGACTTTTGTCCTAACAATAGAATGGGTATTCGGTTAAATATGGAGAAATCGTAGGTGTTGTTATAAAATACCGTAACTACAGCTTTGATAAAATTTATTATTTTTCAAAGAGGAATTAATGGTATACAATAATCATTTCCAAAACAATATAGGCCTATCTTGTATTGCAGCCCCCAATTAGAAGGCTTTCAGTAATGACCACCATATAGATAGTGCTTCGTTTGCCCGTCCGTCCGTTTTTCTACCCGTCCGCCAATTTGCCTAGCTGACTGCTCAAGATGTCAAAATACATTGATTTTATATGTTGAGAAGTTAAAATGTGTGTACTAAATAAGAAAATGTGAAAGAAAAATATTAAGAAAAATTGGAGCCAAATTATTTTCAGTATAGATCTATCCTTCTTTTGATTCAATGTTTGCTATACGCACTTCAACGTCAATTACACAAAACGTGGGAACGACGTCGTATTGTTTGGCGGCGATGTTATAAAGTCACGAAAACAGATCATGAACGTAAACTTTTGTTTCAGGAGAAATGTAGTGAGACGTCTTTTTTAACATTTTATCTTTAGAAATCTAAAATATTGAAACAAATGGATTTAGTTATAGTAGCACAAATATACTCCCCGTCATAAGAAAGTAGCCACTTGTCTAATGCAAATGGTCGCCAATTTTAGGATTATTCATAAATGTACCGAGATAAATACAAGATATTGAAGCATGGCAAGTAAATCGAAAACAGTCGAATTACCCCATTAATTAGACTGTTTTCGATTTACTTGCCATGCTACAATTTTGAGACGATTCCAACACATCCAACGTCTACACGTGACGTCATTCCGACAAGACAACCATTATCGGAACGACTACCTGTGAAATCGACAGAAAAAGGCAAACGTTACAGATATACTCAGTTCCAAAAGAAAGTGTGCACTTTTAAATTTTGAGTATCTCGAAAATTATACCGTCTACCGCAAGGAAATTTTGTACGACATATTTCAAGACTATTGAAAAACGATATATTGATGAAGAAATCACATAGCACGCACGAATTTTCGGCTTGATTGCGATTTTGCATTTTTAGTGTTTTACGTATGCCTCACGTGCTGGATGAGTTATCGATCAGAAATTACACTCGCTGCGCTCCTTTTGGCATATCTAAGCATAAAATCACAATGTTCATTACATTAATACATAGTGCATTAGCGTGAAACGTATTACAATTAACGTTGGTGAGCAAGACCAAACCTGGTGAAAACAAAACCTTCCGAAAATTTGAATTTGTACGGTATTTATGTTCTTATAGCAATTGGCCATTTGTATGGCATCTTAAAGGCAAATAAATTCGCTTTAGAACGTTATTGCACCGTTCGACGGCAATTCACTAGACTACTAACGTAGCGATTGCTAACGTTGACGTACACGTAACGCCTACAAGAAAGTTCAATCTTTAACGTTGAAATGGCTTGGAAGGCCTGGCCAAACCCTACAATGGCATATAAGCTTGTAACTCTATCCCCAGGAAAAGCTGTAAGGAGTGCAAATCTCAACACCATCAACACCATAATGATCTGACTGTGTATGCAATATGAGCAATTCTATCGACATCTGTTTTGATGCTAATTTTCTTTAAGGGCTAATCTAAAGTATGATATCACTTTTACTCCCTAATTTGCCATTAACTTTGTAAAAAATAAGGTAAAGGTAAAACGCAAAAGTGCACACTTTCTTTTGGAACTGAGTATAGATTGCTTCCTGAGTTGAGTTCTATCAGCAGTAGAGGCTGATTAACGGATTAGACCATCCGTTTCAGACGTCTTGCGATACCCATAGTCTTGCTACGATGTTATTGACAACATTACCTTCAGTGGGTTAGACAACATCTATTGTTGTCTAAGGACAATTTCATAGCATGTATTAATACCAACGGTGTTCACACTCGAAAATGTCTTGTAAACGCGAATCTTATCCTTATCCACCTTCAGGAATTGTTACGGTAATAACAAGTATAGTAATACATTGATAATTATTGAAAGTAAAAGATTAAATGTGCATTTGTAAAATTTTATTCATGTACCGTATGCAGTCAAGGTGTTTATAAAAAGGAAACGCACACAGTTAACTTTTCCCGTTAGTATACTTTAGAATGCATGCCCGTAGAAAGCAATTCCATATGGACCCTGTCTGGGCCAGTGTCTAATGTTGGGGGCGGGGGGGGGGCTAAATTAGATTTGCCATAAGTTTTAAATGTGAAGTGATGAAAATTCGGCATTTTGCCAACTATGGGGGGGGGGGGGGTTGGCTCCAGAGTCCCCTTGTTCGTACGGGCCTGGGATGTGTGAAACAGTGGATCCTCCTTAGAATAAATGGTGATAATGGTAATGACAAACATTACAGTATAGATATGGAAACGTTCATTTAGGCTTTTGCGACCAACATGGATCCAGATCAGACTTTGCATGTGCACTGTCTGATCAAGATCCATCTTGTTCTCATTTAAAAGCTTATTCTCCACCTGTACCAAATTTAAGAAGGCATAACGAAAATCTTACCGGTGAAACTCCAAGGTAACGATAAAAATGATGATGATGATGATGATGATGATGATGATGATGATGATGATGATGATGATGATGATGATGATGATGATGATGATGATGATGATGATGATGATGATGATGATGATGATGATGATGTCATCTAATTGTCATCACCTGTCAGTAATATATCTGAAAGGGGAGTTAGGCAGTACATATTGATATATATTGAAACAAGTACCTGGGCCGCGTTTTACTAACATAGATTTTTGCAAAAACCTTGTAACAACACATCTGATTGAACGAGAAATAATAACAATAATTATTCGGCCAATCAGCTTTGTTATTGTTTTAAAAATGTTCGTAAGTTCGTTAGTAAAACGGGCCCCTGGTGCTCGAATTTGATGCCGGAAATCTATGGTTAGATGCTCAAATCAGTGCAATATTACCGAATAAATGTTTAGATGTGCCGTTAAGTCCAGTGCAATCGATTAATTTATCATAAAACACCGTAGCTGGAAAAGATAACATCGCAAACATGCTGTAACGTTGTCACGAAGAAACCGCACAATGATTTTCAATGACATGACACCGAAAACTGCCATTTACAGCCTTTAATTGTACATTTATATTTCTTTTTTGTTTACTTGCAATGCAAATAGATAAACATAAACAGTGATATCGTACCATTTCGTTCGGGCGATTAAGATCAACCCACAGGATCTCAATATGCGCTTTGTGCACTTGCAATCCGTTTATACCATTTGAAAATAATGATCGATAAAACTGATATTTTCGTGCGTATTATAAATCATATCTACATACCTTAGTAACTTCCATTTGAGTGCATCCTTTAAAAAAAGACGGAAAGAGAAGTAAAACAAAATGCCACGTGTATTGTTTACAAAAATCGGGATGTGCAATGAAGTATCTGTACCTTGTGTTCATGAAAAATGTTCCTCGCTTTGTCCGAGTTCACCACCAGTGTTTTTGGACCAATGATATTGGACAGTATATTTTTAAATTTCGTCCCTTTATTTCTCATAAACGATTGATTTATTGTTTAGGCTACACCGTTTTCAACATCTTATGGTCATACCACATTGGCCGGAGCACATAACCATGGATTCCTGTTATTTCTCATACAAGTACAACCACAACACCCTAGCCGAGCCTCCAGCTGCTCGCCTACGTAGGTAAACGATATCAAACGAGACTGCCGGCTAGTTAATGTGACATCTGTACATAGCCACGCCCCGTCTCGAATGAACTTCTAGCGAAGACTAGGTCATATAGAGTCTGTATAGATTCTACGCGATCTAAACGCTCAATGCCCTGCGAGCATTGTATTGTTTAATTCGCGCAGAATCTACTATACAACCTTTATCTAATATGTAGATGAAGATGAGATATTTGTAAAATATGGCACAGAAAATATTAAAACAGTTGGAAAAAATATAGTTTATCAGCATTTGCCTGATATGCTTCACTTTTTCCATGCTTTTACCATTAGGAACGCCGAACAAGGAATTGTGATTTGACTTGACATTAATTTCCCTCTATCGAAAAATTTTGTCAAATTAAAGTATAAGACAGGTAAGTGCGTTTAAAAATCGAATTGTTTTATCCATCAAAATGGTACGACACTCGCGTAGCCAGCAAAAAAGTAAAATGTGCGCAAAACGCATGCCTAATGTTTTATGGGAGGTTTTATTGCGGGCTCCATACCGGGCATCTCCCAGATTTATAGGTGTTTATTTCAAGGGAGACAAAAACAAAAATCCACATTTAAAAAAATGCGGTGCGTAAGCAATTGCGCTTTTGCGTACGGGTTGCTACGCCTGTGACGTAAGTGCTAAAAAGCTAATTTGTATCGTCCATCAAAATCGTGCGATACAGATAACATAGGCAACTGAAACAAACCGGTTTGCAGACAGGTATTTCATAATTGAAATCGTCGAAATCTAGTATAATCTTGGCAATCAAAGTTGTGCATGGCTTCTGATGCAAAGCAGGGCTCAGCCCATAGTGTTCGTTCAACTTAATTTGTGCAAAGAATAACGACAAACATGGCGAAAATCACTTTGGCGGTTGTGAGTACATGTATTGACTTTTCTCTTTTCCTTTTCTCTTTTTATTTCTTTGAATAACACCACTTATGTAACAAGTAATATATTACACAGGGATTTTTCTTCAATCAGTCCGTTCAGCTACCTACAGTTCACCCAATATCAAGATGAAATCACGCATTAGACGTTTACTTTAATCAATATGAAAAAGAAGTATTTACATATCACTATGATCTATCCCATCACATCGGTCTTCTTTAACCTTTTCCCAAACAAGACCTGGTTTTGACATCCCTAATATAAAAGGCTTGGGAAAACATTGAGTCAAAAGAAGAAACTGCTGATAACTAGCAGTTTCTCATTTTGTCTCAATATTTTCTGTGTCATATTTTACATAAATCATATCTTTAATAACGCCCATTTTGTGATTTGAGGCAGTTTTTGAAGTGGATCACCTTAAAATTTCGTCGTTTGGGAAAGGGTTAAAGGCTAAAAATTCCGAATTTGATTTATGAAAAGTTTGTTGTCAAATTTTGTACGGAGCCTTTGTTAGTCCAGTTATCCAATCAAATCAGCCCTTTCAAATCTTTGACCTAGAAGCCATTTGATTGGATAGCTGCCGACCTGTGATTCAAAATGACAGACTGTTTCTTGCTTGACGATATTGTCTATTTTCAACTAAAACCTTGTAAACGCACCCTGTTTCAAGCTGCAGTTATGAAGTTTTCGTTGAAAAGCGACGCTATATTTCGAATGACCACATTCTTTGGGTATTTAGCATTCAAAGATGGTGTGATATTTCAGAGATCTATAAATAATGAGAAGAAAAATTATCTGTTTGCGTTCCATGATCCTCTCTTAAGAAAACACGAACACGACAAAACTTTTTGAAAAGACCAGCAAGCACTTTGATCAGAACATGTGCATACATAGGCTTATCTGCATCCTTGTAAGTCTCAAAGCCTGTAAATACCCATTTGTTCAGAAACCCCATCAAGTGGACAGCTGAAAGGTAACGGTATATACGTATCTCATGAATGCAACCGAAACAAAAAACTATGTTTTTGAAAGTTACAACAAATTGCATTTTTCAAGTTGTCTGGCTAAGTTTTTGATACATAAACGTTGCCAAATGAATGATAACAGCTTCATGAGCTATCAAAATTCTCTATCCAGTCAAAAAAAAAAGATACAATGCTCATGATAAATAAATGCTACAAAATCATGTACAAATCGTCACTTTTCAACAAAAACCTCGTAACTGCAGCTTGTTTTAAGCTGCAGTTACGAGTTTTTCGTTGAAAAGTAGCAATAAATACAATGTTCCTTCATGCCATAACTTCAGGTTTCCGGTATCATGTGCTTTGTGGTTGTCTATACTTGTATACCAGTGAGGGATCCGCCCAGCGTAAACAAACGCGACTACATACCGAAAATGGAAACAGTAGACAAATCTAACTTGGAAGCTCATGACCTGCTTAGAATCCTTGGACATGTAAACAAACGCGACTATGAAAGGTTTGGAGGCGACGATGCCACTGACGGAAATGTTGCAGCGATTGGAGATGATGACATTGACGGAATGCAACGGAAGAGAAGTGAAGATGGCCGCCGACTTAAGAGAGAAGAAGAAGAACAAGAAGAAAACGAAGAAGAAGAGGAGGAAGAAGAAGAAGAGGAAGAACGCAGGCGAAAGAGTGTAGATGGCCGCCGACTAAAGAGAGAAGAAGAAGAGGAAGAAGAAGGGGAGGAGGAAGAAGAAGAACGCATGCGAAAGAGAAGTTTAGATGGCCGCCGACTTTGGAGAGAAGAGTAGAAAGTAGGAATGACAAAAAACGCAAATGCCGACCCTTATTTTTATCACCGACTTAATAAAGAAAAGAATTAAGTTTAATAAGAAACAGAAAGGGTCCATCAAATGATAATATGTAAATAGCAGAAGAAAGACTAGCTTTTAGAGAGAAATGGAAATGACGTATGAAAATTAATATATACATGTATATAAAAAACTACAACTATGTCTAACTGGTTTTAACAATAACATTATTTCTAATTAAATTAATACAATTTTATATTATATAGTAGTTATATACGAATACAATAATTTGTCTTGTATGTCGTTTTTTCGTCAGTAATTTCTAAACTACAGCTTGTTTTAATGTTAATTGACCCGTCTAATTTGACGCAATGCTAAAGCTAATCCAAGTTTTCTCTGATGAAATTCGCTCTTTGATATGTTGATGTCGCTCATTTAAATGAGCTACATCAACATATCAAAGAGAGAGCGAATTTCATCAGAGAGAACCCGGATTATGCCTAAGCAAGTTTGTACACTGTCTTCAATAACTTGTTTATGAGTTGGTGTTGTTGTACGTGTATTTTAAAGATCTACTACACCAAGAAAATGTCTGACTTTAGTCTACCTCCGGTTTAAGGTTTACGAACTGAGAATGAAAACATCACTTTCTAGCCATACGAAATGCATCAAATCACACACACTTGTAAATACACTTCACAGAAATTGATTCACCAGGCCGGATTTCAAGATTATGCTTCAAGAAGAAAATAATTCACAAATATTATTTTACTCTATTTTCATATGCAAGGGAGGTAATTTTGAACATTTTTGTCAAATATTTCCACAAGTATGCATTAATTCAAAATTCTAAACCATACAAAATGCTTATATTTGTATTTGGAATGGAGATGTAACACAGATTAGGAATTACCGGCACTTTTCAAATTTCGCCTCTGGCTCTGCATTTCATTCTCAGTTCGTAAACCTTAAGGCAGTCAATCCCTTATGAGATTTGCGCGACGTCGGAATAATTTGGGTGCGATCGAAAACATTAAGCGGTGGAACTTTCCACTACCGCATATTTACGACCGCGTCCAAATAGGTCCGTATACGTTCTACGCCGTTCGTAAAAAGCCAAATCATTGCATATTGTGTCACGTGATCTCTCCGCCATGTTTACTTCAGACCTCGGTCGAAAAATCATTAAATGCCGAAAGGATGAGTGTTGAAAAACAAGGCGCCTTTCCTGCTCATAATAATTTTAACGATGCCATCAAAATTGGAACAGAAAAAAAAAACATCATAATTTATGATTGACTGCAAAAAAAAAACAACAACAAAAAAAAACAGACACTCCTTTTGTAAAGTAATAATGATTAATTGAGCGTTGATTCTGTGAAATAGTGCATATCCTTGCATATTAGAATGTATATTAAAATATCATCGAGGAGGCGATTACAATGAGTACACACGACTTAGGTTTGGTGATTTTACGCCCTTGTCAACTGCTATGGTCATATCACGATGGCTGGAGCACCTAACCATAGATTCCTCTTGTTTCTCATACCAGTACTACAACACCCTAACCGTGCCTCCAGCTGCTCGCTCACGTAGGTTAACGAAATCAAACGAGACTGCCGGCTAGTTTATGTGACATCTGTACATAGCCACGCCCCGTCTCCAATGAACCTCTATTGCGAAGACTAAGTCATATAGAGTCTGTATAGTACATTCTACGCGATCTAAACTTTCAGTGCCCTGCGAGCATTTTATTGTTAATTCGCGTAGAATCTACTATACAACCTCTATCTAATACGTAGATGAAGAGAGGTGTTTTGTAAAATATGGCTCAGAAAATATTAAGGCAATCGGAAAAATGTAGTTTATCAGCATTTTCCTCTTATGCTTCAATTTTTACGTGCTTTAACTACTACTATTAGGAACGCTGAACCAGGTTTTGTATTCCTTCTGTGATTGTACTTGTCATCGTATAACTTCTGTCGCAAACTTTTGTCAAATTAAAGTATAAGACACGTAAGTCCGTTTAAAAAGCGAATTGTGTCGTCCATAAAAATCATACGATACATCACAGTAGGGACATTACACTGATCAACATGAAGCTTAGGGGACCGATACAGCTTATTGTGCTGGGGAGATCATACTCTCTTAAAACATAGCACATTCTCTCTTCATTCCATTATGATAGAATGATAAGTTCTGTTCCCACGGGGTCATTCTACATCTAATCTCGGGGCCTTGCGGGATTTCGGTATCCAATCGTTGGCTCTAAACTGCAAATATACTAATACAAATTTTCATTGGCTGACGCTTCAAATTACCTGCGTCAGCCAAAAATAGAAGCGACGCAATGTATACGTAATCATACGAGATAAGACTGGATGATTTTGATTCGATAATTCAAATATTACCGACTTCATCCAAAATAGAAGTCACGTAAATGTATACGTAATGATCATACAAGATAAAACTGAATGATTTTGATTCGATAATTCAAATGATGTGCTATAATTAGATTATGACGACCCAAATAGGCTGTTGGTGTATCAAAAACGACAGAGGTCATATTTGATGGTTTAATCAATAGACCTCGGCTTTGGAGAGTAGTGAGATCACTGGTGTAGGGACATTACACTGAATTGACCAAACGCCGACTGTCAATCAAAAACATTGATTAGCCAATGGACGATCAGAAAAATGTCATGCCCTGATTGTTCTTCGTTGCACGTGTTATTGTATCGATTTATCGACTGACATTCAAAACAATCGACAGGCCAATGGCAAAGAATTTTGTGCTAACAATAGACTAGGTTTACTGTTATGTTTTGATAAACCGTCGGTGTTGTTATAAAATCTCGTAGCTACGGCTTAAATTAAGCCGTAGTTACGAGATTTTATAACAAAACCTACAAAATACTATTTTGTTTGTCCGAATTTACGTCACGATTAACTGGATAAAATCGTTCCCTATTAACGATCACATTGCCATTATTTGTCTTAAATTCTATGTTGGGCGGAGCGATCTGTCGATTGGCGTTTGGTCAATTGACCAAACGCCGAATGACCATCAAAACATCGATTAGCCAATGGACGATCAGAAAAATGTCATGCCCCAATTGTTGTTTGATGCACGTGTTATTGTATCGATTTATCGACTGACAATCAAAGCAATCGACATGCCAATGGCAAAGACTTTTGTGCTAACAATAGACTAGGTTTACCGTTATGTTTTGATAAACCGTCGGTGTTGTTATAAAATCTCGTAACTAAGGCTTAAATCAAGCCGTAGTTACGAGATTTTATACAACACCTACGAAATAGGGCCTACTATTTTGTTTGTCCGAATTACGTCACGATTAACTGGATAAAATTGTTCCCCATTAACGATCACATCATCATTGTTTGTCTTAAATTCTATGTTGGGCGGAGCGATCTGTCGATTGGCGTTTGGTCAATTACATGAAACTCTGTGGGCCGATACAGCTTTTTGGGCTCGGGAGAACGCTGTCATATAACATAGGCCACCAAAACAAACCTGTTTGCAGACAGATATTTCAGATAATTCAAATCGTCGAGATCTAAAACATAAACTTGGCAAGAAAATTTGTGCACGGCTTCTGATGCAGAACATGGCACAGCCTTTAGTGTTCGTTCGACTTAATTCGTGCAAAGAATTACAACGAACATGGCGAAAATTACTTTGGCGATTGTAAGTACATGTATTGACTTTTCTTTCTTCCTTTTCTGTTTGTTTGTTTCTTTGAAAAACACCAACTATATAATACTATAACAATTGATATATTACACAGGGGATTTTCTTCAATACTTACGTTCAGCTACCTACAGTTACAAAAAGTGACATATCTTTTACAAACTTAATGAACAGATCGATATTCAACCCTTCGCAAAATCGAGATCTAACGTATAGTTCTTTGAAGACAATGCAAAATTTTGAGCAAGTGCAGGGTAGCTGTTAACAATGCGCAAAGTATATTTTTCTCTGAAATTCTGAACTATGCATGAACTTGTTCACCCAATTCCAAGATAAAATCACCCATGAGATTGAATTAAACACAATTTTGACATTAATATGTAAAATAAGTATTGATTTATCGCTAACATCGGTCTTCTTTAAGGTAGAATAATTCTAATGCATATTTACTATTGTCGTACATTTTCGACACATGTCGACAGTTTCCGTATCAGTATAGTATCTATTTTTGGCAACAATATTGCTAAATATTACTTCCCTTTGTAAATAAAATTTACCGAATACACCCCGAATATTTTTTCCCGGTATGATTCTCCGTTTAACATCAATTTTTTAGAGACATCTTTCGGGTATTTTATATGATTTTGATTGATATCAAAGTTTGTATGTGATTAGAAACTTTGATACTTAATGAAACTCCCTATTTAGGAAACATATTCGTTTCTTCCCTTGATACTGGCTAGCTCATTGTACCGAAACATCCAACAGTTGAAGACACATACATGTATTCTAATGAAATCTATGATGTGGTGATCAAACGCCTATAGTTTGATAACGACGCGTGGATGAGATCATCATTGTTAAGACATTCGCACTCGATTTTCATCACTTCTTCGCCGGCTATCCTTACTGAAATGTGCAAACTCGTTGTTAGTTAATTGTAACGTGGTGTGATCCGAGATTTGATCCCTTTTTTTTAGATTCTTTTTTCCATTTAAGTCCTCAGATTCAATATGCAATCCAGAAGAAGTGGTATAAGGAAGTTGTAATAGACTATAAAAAAGATAAAGTACAATTTTGTCTTTAGAATTTGCATTACTTTTTACAAATAGCGATGTTCAATTGGTTACTTGGTAAAGGGTTAAAATGGTGAAAGTCATACGAAATCACAACTGATATGTTATCATTTGCCAACTTCTGAAAGTCTAATACAACGTTTCTAAGGTTTTAGTTATAAGCATATAAGTAAATATGGGCTACGGTTCCCTTCATTTGGGGCATTGACTTCTTTTGGGAAAGAAATAGTGCGTTCGAAAGTATGAGGGCACTAAGAATTACCTTTATATACTTTTAAATTTTGATGGATAAAATGTACATATGTGGATTTTATCGTGTTTCTACACATATTAGAATAAATTTGATATCGGTTTAAGAGAGTGCATGAACTTATTTCTGGCACTGTCACCATTTGTTTCAGAGGCATAAATTTCAAACTAGGAAATAAACAGGCTTTATTTTTAAATAAGCACGCAGTAATTTAACAAAATATCTCTCATATGCGCACAAGGGTCATATCATTTCACATCAGACGATGGGTAAACATGTTTTTGATAATAAAAACCAAAATCTAGACACATTTAATGTGTTTATGTCCAAAATTCAGATACTTTTTTGTTTTGAGTGGTGGCCGCCATATTGGAATTTTGTAAATTTGGGGTGGGATAAGGGAAAATCAAATTTCTAGTAAACCTCTGGACGAATTTCTGTCATATTGCACATATAGATGTCTAATATAATGTACTATCAGACAGAAGTGTTTGTCACCCCAATTTCTAAAGTTGCCATTAGGCGTATTCTACCTTAAAGGCTAAAACTCCAAATTTGACTTATTAAAAGTCTGCTGTCGAATTTTGTAAGGAGTCTGCCATCTTGACTGATGTTGGTCCAGTTATCCAATCAAATTAGTCCTTTCAAATATCTAGCCTAGAAGCCATTTGATTGGATAGCTGCCGACCTGTGATTCAAAATGGCAGACTTTTTCTTGCTTGACGATATTGTCGCTTTTCAACAAAAACCTCGTAACTGCAGCTTGTTTAAAGCTGCAGTTACGATGTTTTCGTTGAAAAGCGACAACATGTTTCAAATGCACCAAATGTTGGGGGTATTTGGCAATCTAACAAGGTGTTTGTCATGATTCAGTGATAAATAAGGAGTGGAAAAGTTATCTGTTTACGTTCCACGATTCTCTATAAAGAAAACACGACAAAGCTTTTAAAAAAGACCAGCAAATACTTTGATCAGAACGTGTGCATACGCAGGCTTGGCTGGATCTTTGTTGGTCTCAAAGCCTGTAAATATCCCTTTCGTTCAAATCTACGACCAAATGGACACCTGAAAAGAATATACGTGACTCATGCATCCAAAACAAAAAAAACTTTGTCGTTGAAAGTTCCAACAAATTGCTTTTTTCCAAGTTGTCTGGGTTAGCTTTTGATACATGTACGTTACCAAATGAACGATTAAACTCTCATGAGATATCAAAATTTTCCACACAGTCAAAAAAATATACAAGACTCATGAAAAATAAATGCTATATACGAGGGACGGTCGGAAAGTAGTTGGACTTTTGACTAGTTCTCTAAAACCTTTCAACTTTTTAACAAAATTCTTTCTACACTGTTTGAACAAATTGTCCATCTATGTCTATGCATTTTCGCCATCTTCGTAGGAGCTTTAATATTACCACTATTAACCATGACGCAGACCCACTGTATTAGGTACAGTGTAACAGCCGGTATCAAAGGCGCCCTGGTCTCAACTTTCTTCCCAGCAAGCATTTTCTTCAGTTCTAGACACGAATAAAAGTCACGTGGGGCGAGGTCTGGGCTACAAGAAGAGTTAAACAACTAATGTTATATGTAATAGTTGATAATCTCCATTGTAGATGCGGTGTTATGGGAGCGTGCGTAATCGTGAAGGAGAAAACAGTTTTCTTTGCTTATCTGGGACGTGTTTACTTCAACATTTAGTCTTAGATTTATCTGAATTGCTTAACAATTGTGCTTGGCAATGACAATTTTTACCATTTGACATGAAATGAGTAACTATCAATCCTCGTGAATCCCCAAAAGCAACAAACATGACTACCAACCGAAGGTAATGGCTTAATCTTTTCAGGGGTTGGGAACCAGCTCGTTTCCATGAATGCTTCGACTGATTTTTAACCCAACTTCGGTATTATGAACCCTTATTTAATCTTCATTGATAATGTAGTTCAAAAACTTAAATTCTTTGCGATTAAAATGACTAGAATGTTCTTTTGTTTTGGGTACCCTTGTTGTTCCTCTAACAAATAGCCTGTGATACATAAAACACCTATCACATATAAGTGGACAGAATATCGTATATATACAACTTTCCTTGAAAATAAATTGACCACATTATTGGTAAATGGATGAAGATTCCACCAATATATAATGTGTTTATACAGTTGCAAATGGAGAGACAGCAGCACGAAAAGTCCAACTACTTTCCGACCGACCCTCGTATAAACGAATACAATAATATGTCTTCTATGTCGTTTTTAGTCAGTAATTTGTTAAGTTCTACGGCTTGTTTTGACCCGTCTAATTTGACGCAATGCTAAAGCTTATCCGCGTTTTCTCTGATGAAATTTGCTCTTTGATATGTTGATGTCGCTCATTGAAATGAGCGGCATCAACATATCAAAGAGCAAATTTCATCAGAGAAAACGCGAATTATGCCGAAGCAAGTTTGCACACTGTCGTCAACAACTTGTTTATGAGTTGGTGTTGTAGTAGGTCTACATGTATTTAAAAGATCTACTACACTAAGTAAATGTCTGACGATAGTCTACCTTAATCTCTGGTTAAAATCGACTTTGGTATGGTACTCGGAATTATTGAATATTTTCTGAAATTGTCATGTCACGTGATTCTCCATCGTGTCTACTTCCGACCTCGATCACACAATCATGAACTGTCGAAAAACAAGCAGATTGACTTGCCCATTCGGATTTTAAAGACGGTATCAAAATTGAAACAGAAAAAAGTAAGACATGATTGACTGCACAAAAACAGATTCTCCTTTCCTATAATTTTATAGTCATATGATAAAATGAGTTTCGCATCTGTGAAATAGTGCATGTCCCTGCATATCGCTGCTTTTCATCGAAAACCTCCTAACTTCAGCTTAACCCTTTCCCAAACGGCAAAATCTTAAATGACAAAATGGATGTTGTGAAAGATAGGATTTGTGTAAAATATGGCATAGAAAATATTGAGACAAAAGGAGAAACTGCTGGTTATCAGCAGTTTCTTCTTTTGTTTCAATGTTTTCCCAACCCCATTCCACTAGGGACCTCAAAACTAGGTCTTGTTTGGGAGAGGGTTAAAACAAGCTGTACAGATCAGTGGCGCAGGAAGGTTTATAATATTGGGGGTGGCAAATGTTTAAACGAATGGAAAAATGGGTGTATTATGGGGACACATCCAGACAAAAGAAGAAAACCAACACTATCTCCTTTGGTCCCTATAATTTCTGTGCAATATTGTACTCAAATCTTAAATTCATACTCTCTTTGTCATTCATTTCGTGATTTGCCAGCAGCTTCCGAATTAGAGAAAAAGACCAAGCTGTAATATTCAGACGTCGCAGTTTTTCCTATATAGCCCACGTTCAACAGATGTCGTCTAAAACACTAACAGATCGATAAACTCTTTTTCAATCGACAAAATGTTAGAATGCAGCAAGTGGAAAGCTACTGCTGACGACCAAAATGGTTGTTAATAAAGGTAAAGCTCAGAAAACATTGAGGTAAAAGAAGAAACGCATATTATCAGCATTTTCTTCTTTTGTCGCAATGTTTTAAATAATTTCCCCAAAATTTTTTCGAGGTCGTCCGAATAATTCCAACGTCGCGTGAATCGCATTAGGGGTGGACAACCTTAAGAAGCTTTCACATTAACGCTATCTTAAATGTGGCAGTTTTAGAAAGGTTTCAAGAAATGCTGCTTTCTGATGAATTTAACCCTTTCCCAAACGACAAAATTTTAGGGTGATCCACTTCCAAAAATGCCACAAATGACAAAAGGGATGTTAATAAAGATAAGATATGTTTAAAATATGGCATAGAAAATATTGAGGCAAAAGGAGAAAATGCTGGTTATCACCATTTTCTTCTTTTGCTTCAATGTTTTCCCAAGCCTTTTCTATTAGGGACGTCAAAACCAGGTCTTGTTTAGGAAAGGGTTAAACCATCAAAAACCTAGTTCATTTTGGTCCCAGCTCACTTTACTATGGCTTGCAGGATTAACATATCATGAATGTAAACGATACATGAAACAATCTTGTTTTATATCTACATGGCAGATGAGCAATTCGATAAACCATGCATAATTCCATTTGGATATTGGTAGGTAAAATTTAATTTACGGTATTACATTCCTAGCAGTGAAATCCTGGAATTTCTCAGTTAAATAAATTTTAATATTTTCACTGCAGTGAAAGTCCTAGCTGACTCGTTTTTTTTCAACCGCATCACACCCCATTCTCGTGAAATAATTTTCATATCACATTTGTTCAGTTACACTGGTGGTGAACTCGGCCAAAGCGTGGGACGTTTTTTCGCGATCATAGTATTCCGTCGGTGTTGTTATAAAATATCGTAACTACGGTTTCGATAAAGCCGTAGTTACGAGATTTCATAACAACATAGACGGTTTGTCAATACATATCGGTAAACCCAGTCTATTTTTAGAACAAATTCATTGTTATTAGAAAAACTATCCAATCAAATCTAACACATTTAAACGCAAAATATCTGTACCTTGTTGTAGCGAAAAACGTACCTCGCTTTGGCCGAGTTCACCACCAGTGAGTTAGTTAATCTCAATTTATTGAATTTATTTGTATGTGTATGTCGGGGGGGGGGGGGGGGGATTCGATTATTTTTTAGAAACAAATTAATCGTTTGTTTGTATGAACATTTTTGTTACTGTATTATATTCATCATTAATACCAAACACTTCGTGCAATCTGCAAAATGCTGAAAAATCGTCATTTTCTTGTTTTACTTCTAAGTTGTTATGCCAAAGGAAGCAAGGCTCTGTCTAAAACAGGAAATTTCAATCACATTTTAAACATGGAAAAGATTGTTATATGGGTACAAGATTATACGTGTTTCTAATCAAATTCTCTATATAGGTTTTGCTGCTGCAACCTATAGAAGGCTCAACAAAACTTGAAAGACAAGAACGTTACAGACTAGTGGACATTGCCGATGATCAAGATGCCAACGATAGTAGCAAGGGCGATCATATAGACACAGATCCTACTGCTCATCCGGCTGTCGAAAACGCCGGTCTAAAGGAAAATGTCAAAAAGGACGAAAATTTCCACATGAATCTTGATAATGCTGATGCACAATTCAGAGTACAAGGAACTTACATGAAAGACGACCGTTTTGCTGCAAAACTTGAAAGCGCTGGCGTACAATTTAGTGAACAGAATGTAGAAAGTAATAAGCAACATTCGGGTTCCCATGCAAAACATGATGGTGCTGGTGTACGGTTTAAAAGTGTACAAGGGGCACGAAGCATGTAAAATATGGAAAGGGAAACGTTTGCTATTTATCTTTAATAAAATGCATGGAGTTTAAACAATTAAATTCATACGCGGATTGATGCTTTTTTCTAAGAGGGAAGGCGGATTTTCAGTGGGGTTCCGACTGCATTGGTACATAAAAAATCATAAAAATCATTTTGATAAGCATTTCTTATATGCATATTCAATGGGCGGACCCCTTACGCCCCCACCCATTTGGATCCGATCCGCGCATGCATTTCATATCAAAATTTGCAATTTTAGCACAGAAAAATAGCCGGGAAAACCAAAACTGTTGATTTTCAGCAATTCTCTATCAATGATTTCTCAAGCTTTTTCTTCTTGTAAGCGTGAAAGTATAGACCCATGTCAGTCTGTGCCGTCCGAGTAGACTGAAAAACGTCGGTTTTATCCCTCTGGTATAGTGGACGAGAATTGACCTGGCAGAGCATTCCATTTGATTAACATGGGCTCCCCTGCCAGGTATATATACATAATAAAAAAAGTTTAGCAACAAAATGTAAATATCTGCAGTAACCAAAATAGTTTTGTTTTAAGGTATATGACCCATCATTAAACCCCCCATTTTCTAGCCATATGAAATGCATCATATTACACACACTTGTAAATACACTTCACATAAAATGATTCGCAGTGGCGGATTTCAAGATTATGCTTCAAGAAGAAAGTAATCTACAAATATTATCTTACTATATATTCATATGCAAGGGGGGTAATTTTGAACATTTTTGTCAAATATTTCCAGAAGTATGCATGAATTCAAAATTCTAAACCGTTCAAAATGCTTATGTTTGTATTTGGAATGGAAATGTAACACAGTTTAAGAATTATTTGCACTTTTCAAATTTCGCCTCTGGCTCTTTTGTGCTAATGATGGGTAATATACCTTAACATAAAATCAAACGTTTACACAATAGATTATAGCTAGAGAACACAAACAGATGAATTTTCTACCGCAATCGCGTGCGTCTCGCACTCCAGGTGCGCATTTCCGGTTTTCATGTCTGCCATGGTATTCATGTGTATGGAGCATAGTTCTAGAAAACATTTAGGTGTGAACGTAATTGCCTTTGCCCGCCATAAAAAAGGCCACTAAAAAGAATTTTCTGCAGCGCTGTGGGACTACGCGATGGACTTACGTTAGAAGGACGTTATATCGCTAATGTGTTTCTACGTGGCAGAACAGGCGATAAAGATGTCCTTTTGAATTTTGCGCATCTCAAAGCATAAGTAACAATTTGAGGATGCTATGTGAGCCAATTTGTGTGGTTTGAGATAGTCCCGGTCAAGGACGTCGTAGAAAAAGGCCACGAGAAGATGACCGTCATGATTTCGTAACGTCACGGCAAAGATGTACCTTATCAACACCAAAACTTCCGAGTGGCTTCCACAAGAATTTCAATATAGAGTATCCACACCTACCATCCGTGATCGTCTCCACAGATGAACGGTTACTGGACGTTGACCATACGTTGTAATTTCCCTGACGCTACACCAAGAACGTACCAGACTTGACTGGTATAGAGTCCTAAATGCTTTAAGTCAAATTAAGCGTATACAACACTGATGGACTCCAATTTTCATCCATTTCCTTCTGATTTGTCACCCATAGAGCACATACGGTGCATTTACGGAAGACGTATGCGTGATCGTACTGACGCGAATGACGTCCAATCTCTTGATAAAGTAGTGAATGGTGATACTGTGTACAAACAATTTAAGTGGATTAGAAAACTTTTCACTGCTTTTCTTGCTTGAAATGGCCGCACAGTCGATACAGAATTCTATTGTAACTTTTTATTTTCACCCCTCACCTACGTCAAGACAATGTTTCTAACACAATATTTAACGTTACCACAAAGCGACCTTTGAATGTTGTGCGTAAATGCATATGCTAAAATGTATATAACGGTCGTGAAATAAATATCACAGAAAATACATTTTTTCAATTAACAAAGTCAGTGTTGCTAAACTTTTTTTACATGGTATATCTTACTGAATCTAGATAAATGTGTTCTTTATGTTATCTTACTATACGTTATTTTCCAAAAGAATACCCCAACAGGTTGACCTCTGCCGATTCCGATTGGCTTCTCGAATTTTTTTCTAGTGGACTGACCTGCGCTACAGATAAAGAGGGATTTTTGCGATTTTTAAAATGCAATATTTGACTTATCGTTTGTCAGATCCTATGTTGTGGGATCTCGTTGGAATCATCTCGTCTCACCGCGACGATTCAAACGAGTTATCACAACACAAGGTTTGGACTTCAAATAACAAAGTTAGAATGCCTTCACCACCAGTTATCTGTTACTTTTTCTGACTATAATGTACCTTTAAGCATGTCGGTTCACATATCTTCCTTTCGTCCCTAGATTTGATTTTTATCATTGAGGGTTAAACGCCGTTTTCAACTGATATGGCCATATCGCGATGGCTGGTGCACCTAACCGTGGATTCCGGGTATTTCTCGCAACAGAAATACATGTACAATCCAGCTGCTCTCTCACATAGATGATTCACGATCATTTGTAAGGGACGAATGACTTTTGTCAAATGTAAGAATGAATACAGGTCGAGCCGGGGTTCGAACTCACGTCCCTAAATTGACATACTCTGACGTTAATCCAGGGGTCGTGAGTTTGAGCTCCGGCTCGGCAAGATTTGGCAAAAAACATTAATTATGTCTCTCACCAAAGAATGTGAATCATCTATGTGAGACACAAAATATGTTTGTGAAACACGAATGGCCCCGAAATGGACAATTTTCAGTTTTCAGACAAGACGAATACGAGTAAAATAATATGCCCCCGATCTTTCGATAAGGAGGAAAATATTAAAACAACACTAAACTTCTTTGGAAAAAATAAATTTTATTCTTCGGATATTCGTTCACTTGAATCTAACAATTAACATACAAAATTTATTGCATATCGTCGGTGTAAATGCAAAACCTCGTACGTCGATTCTTGCGATTTCCAAAGTACAAACTTGTGTGTACAGTTTAGACAATTCTCGCAGGTTTTCAGATATTTTTACTGATCAGTATTAATGACACATTATTTGTGAACGATACGTCCAAATTTCAAGTAAAACATTTCAGTTTGGGAAAATTTATTACACTTTTTCCCTCCCCTTTGAAATTTTCCAAACACGAGATACGAGGTTTTGCATTTACATCGACGATATATACCATGCTTAACCCTTTCCCGAACGACAAATTTTTGGATGTTCCAATTCAAAAGATGCTGAAGACAGCAAAATGGGTGTTGATATTGATTGAATTTATGTATGATATAGCATGGAAAACATTGAGACAAAAGGGGAAACTGCTGGTTATCAGCAGTTTCTTCTTTTGTCTCAATGTTTTCCCAATCCTATTGAATTAGGGCCGTCAAAACCAGGTCTTGTTTGGGAAAGGGTTAAAGAGATCTTGTAAAATCGAGAAATATCGATCCTAGTCAGACTGGAGCAGTCCAAAATTTCGCCATATGAGAAAGGGTTAACACAGTCTAATTTGAATACATTGAGACAATCAAAATGTGTAACTTCAAATCCAAACCCTATGTTGTATGAACTCATTACAATTGTCTCGACAAGACCATTCCAACGAGTATACCGCACGATAATTGACCTGGCAGAGGTGCCAGCTAACAGATGGAGGTGCCCTGCCAACATATTTATCGTGAGCTATACACCATTGATTAATAATGAATCATTTTTGTATTATAAAAAGTCCCTCTTATCTAAAGTTCTGTGTACACAAAACCTTTTATTTATAATAAAACAGCCAGTTTATCGTTGGCGGTATATCGCTGCTTTTCAGCGAAAAGCTCGAAACTGTAACTTGTTTAAACCTTTTCCCAAAGTTACAAAATTTTAGATTACTCCAAAATATTATTGGAATGGCAGACGACAAAGTAGCTCATGTCAAAAGTGTACAACAACTGAATCATAGCATGGAAAACATTAAGAGAAAAGGAGAAATTGCTGGTCATCAGCAATTTCCTCTGTTCTCTTGAAATGCTTTCCCATGCATTACAAATTTAGGGATGTCAAAAGCTGGTCTTGTTTTGTGAAGGTTTAAGCTGCAATTACAATGTTTTGTTTTTTTTTTTGAAAAGCAACGATATTTTATTCAGTCATGTTAAAATGTTTAATGTAGTTGATTTGGCTAAACCATGAAGACTGACTGAAAAGTCACGTTAGATAGGGCTACAGAAAAGTTGGGGTGAAGTCATTCTAATTTTATTACTCCAATTCCAAATCCTATGTTGTGGATACTCATTTGAATCGTCTCGACGAGGCAATACAAATGAGTACCCACAACATAGGGTTTGATGAACAATAATAAAATTATGGCACTTTAAAAAGTCACCCTCTTATCTGGAGCTCTGATTAGACTCCTTTTACAACTGTGAATCATTCCATAAAATTTCACAATAGTTCAATTACCTTCTGCTAACAATTATGATTTAGTAAACTCGTGATGTTTCTCAATGTGTATCCAATATGCAAATTTCTGTATAAACCCGTGACCACATATTTGACGTTTCAAGGCGAAATATTTTATTCATTCTTGACCAAACCCTATGTTGTGGTACTCATTTGAATCGTCTCGTCGAGACGATTCAAATGAGTACCCACAACATAGGGTTTGGATGATTTGAAATAACAAAATGAAAATGTTTTCATCCAAGCTCATCTGTAGCTCTGTCTTTAATCATTAATGAAAAAAATGTTCAATTTTCTTCTGCTAACAACTTTGCTTTGGTCAATTCATGATGTTTTTCCATGTGTACCCAATATGCACATTTCTGTATAAACCCATGACCGCAAATATGGCAATGATGGTTCTTTTCATCGCTGTGTCTTTTCATATGCTACCTTAGGTTCTTTTTAGAGCTACAGATAGAAGGTTATGACTTTTCAAAATGAAATATTTTATTTATTGTCAATCTAACCCTTTGTTGTGGGTACTCATTAGAATCGTCTTGTCGAGACGATTCAAATGAGTACCCACAACATAGGGTTTGGATTTGAAATAACAAAATGAAAATGTCTTGATCCCTGATCATCTGTTGCTCTTTTTATACTTAAGATTTAAGAATCATTTAAAACAAGATGTGTTTGTGAAACACCAATGCCCCCGAAATGGCAATTTTTGTAAAATGTTAAGTTTCCATAGAGTAAAGGGTTGATAAGGGTTAACAGATGACCTTGAGGAAGGTCAAATTGTATGGAAAAGATAGATGTCATTGAAAGGAAGTGGCATACCAAATTTAAGCTTTGTATGTCAAATACTTTTGGAGAAAAGGAAAAATGTTAAGTTTTCGGAAAGACAGACAGACGGAAAGACGGATGGACAGACTGACAGACAGACACGAGTAAAAGAATATGCCCCCGATCTCTCGATACGGGGGCATAAAAAATACAACAATTCAATTTCCTTCTGCTAACAACTTTGATTTGGTTAATTCATGATGTTTTTCCATGTGTACCCAATATGCACATTTCTGTATAAAGCCATGGCCACAAATATGACAATGATGGTTCTTTTCATCGCTGTGTCTTTTCATGTGTCACCTTAGGCTCTTTTTAGAGCTACAGATAGGAGGTTATGACTTTTCAAAAGTGAAATTTAATTTATTGTCAATTTAACCCTTTGTTGTGGGAACTCATTTGAATCGTCTCGTCGAGACGATTCAAATGAGTACTCACAACATAGGGTTTGGATTTGAAATAACAAAGTAAAAATGTCTTCATCTCTGCTTATCTATAGCTCCGTCTTCTACATTTAAGATTTAAGAATCATTCTTTAAAAAAATTACAACAGTTCAATGTTCTTCCGCTAACAATTTTGCTTTGGTCAATTCGTGGTGTTTTTCCATGTGTACCCAATATGCACATTTCTGTATAAACCCATGACCACAAATATGACAATGATGGTTCTTTTCATTGCTGTGTCTTTTCATATGCTACCTTGGGCTCTTTTCAGAGCTAAGGATAAGAGGAGGCTATGACTTTACAAAGTGAATTATTTTATTTATTGTCCATTTAACTCTTTGTTGTGGGTACTCATTTGAATCGTCTCGTCGAGACGATTCAAATGAGTACCCATAACATAGGGTTTGGATTTGAAATAACAAAGTGAAAATGTCTTCATCTGCACTCATCTGTAGCTCTGTCTTTAACCATTTATAAAAAAATACAACAGTTCAATGTTCTTCTGCTAACAACTTTGATTTGGTCAATTCGTGGTGTTTTTCCATGTGTACCCAATATGCACATTTCTGTATAAAGCCATGGCCACATATATGGCAATGGTGGTTCTTTTCATCGCTGTGTCTTTTCATGTGTCGCTTTAAACTCCTCTCACAACTAACAATTATACCACAAATTTTACAACTATAGTTCCGATCATGCGTGAGCAAGTGTTGTCTTAGATTTGAAGGATACTTGAAGGTTCTTTCACATTTAGGGCACTGCAGAATTGGGTTTGGACTTTGAGAAGTTTTGTTAGATTGATTTTTATCACTATCTTTAGTATGCATGTACTTCATGTGTTCAGCAAAAGAGCTTTTTCTTGGGAAAGTCTTCAGACATATTTTACACTCGAAGGCTTTTATTTTTGTATGAACCACCATATGCTCGTTTAATCTAGTATTTGTCGGAAACTTTTTGCCACATTTTGGACACGGAATCATTTTATCTGGGACAAGATGGGATTCCGACATGTGTGTGTAAAAGGATTTTCTATTCAGGTAGCTTTTCCCGCAATGTTGACAGATATACATATCAATCTGCTTGTCTGGAATCGAGACTACCTTCCCAGATGATGCAATTTCATTATTAAGCTTCCATTCTGAATGTGGGTAAGCATTCGTGTCTGCATCAGCTTTTATATTCATTGATATATTGAATTCGCCAATATCCTCATCATTATTAACACCACTCTGTGATAGTTCATTGTCACTTGTTGAAGGTGCCTCAACTTTGACCTCAACAAAGGGAAATTCACCTTTCTCTAGTTCAAAATTGTCACTACTTTTTGATTCATCATTCTTGCCGATTGTTTGTTTCTTTTCTTGGTCAAAAGTCACAAGAACTGGTAGCTTTGGAGAACCTTGAGGTAAAAGAAGAGAATGCTGATCATCAGCATTCTCTTCTTTTACCTCAATGTTTTCCATACTAGAACTATTAGTTCTCTTCTTTTGTTTACCTTTTCCCTTTACAAACACATTTTTACCTGTAGTGACTTTCAAATCGGATCTGTCTGAAATTTTATAATCTTGGAAAACTTGCACCATCTCCCATGAAACATCCCCTTCATGTTTGCTCTTTTCACCTTCTCTAAGATCATGAATAATATCTCCTATTTCGTTTGAAATTACATCTTCCATATGAAACTTATTATCTTCATCTTCGCTTTCATTAACATTTTTATCACTGTCACCATCAATATCACTAGAAAGACCACTTTCTTCGTCCTTATCTCTACCAACAGTGATATCTTTAACAGCACTAGAGAGACCTCTATCTTCAGATTCATACACTTTTACATCAGGCCCATCCTTAAATGGATACCATGTCCCATTCGCATGCACACCTTTCGATGTTTTTCTTTCAGCCTCCCTTAAATATCCAGTAAAATTGTTGTTCAAAGGTTTTCTTTCAGTCTCCCTTAAATACCAAGGAAGAATGTTGCTAACTGTTTCTGATTCTGAAACTGCTTTAGCTGAAGTTACTATATTGCATTCTGATTCAGTTCTTCCATTATCAAAGTCTGATACAGTTGATAGTTTGGATTTAATAACTTCAATTGTTTCAGATATACCATTTTTATCATCATTCTCTGTTGAAAACTTTCTTTTCTTGGACATATTTTCCATTTCAATTTGTTCTTTGTTAATTGTAGTAACCTTTGCATGATGTTCTTTGAAGATAAAGAGTCTAACTTGTGGTTTGTTCTCATGATTTCTATCATCTACATCTGCTCTTTCACTTTTTTCCTCAAGATCATATTCGCTTCCTGAAACAAAATCAAACACAAGCATTGCAAACATATTTTAATTAAACAATTAAAATATTTTTTATTATACATCAAATGAGACCAAAACTAGAATCTTATTTTAGTTTTTCTCGATTACACATTGTGTTAATACATTAGTACTTGCGCCAAAAGTGTGAGCCATTGATATCAACCGCTACCAGAAATCAAACTCAAAACCTCGCCCTTGGTGACGAAGCCCACGCTCAGTGACACAAGATGATTTGATACTGGTTTAAAAGCTATGTTAATCATTCATCAAACAAGAGTTGGTTTTGATGTCTGTGATTAAAAAAGGCTTTTGAAAACATTGAGGCTAAAGAAGAAAATGCGGATAACAAGCATTTCTTCTTTTGTCTCAATAATTTCTGTGCTATAGTGTACACCAATATCATCTTGATAATGACTAACATCTATTTAAAACACCCTAGATTCAGGTATAAATAATGAATTTTGTATTGGAAAAGTTCAAAATTCTGAAAAACAATATTTTTTGTATTATAAGTTTTTGAAATCTTAACCCATTCCGACATATTATTGACCCACAAGATATAGGCTTTGGAAAACATTGTTTTCTACCCAAAATTTCGTCCATTTAAATATGTCATCAACTGACAACATCTTTGAATTTGGATCATACAAATTTTTGTTATTTGGGAAAGTGTTAAAAAGGAGACTATTATGTATTAAACAAGAGCTGTCCGAAAAAGCGCGCTCGACTTTTTTAAGTTGCTTAGTATAAAGGGGGCATAATTCCAAATATAGTGGAGCCAGGGTCATGGGCCCTAGTAGTAAGGTAGAGGGTGAGATGGTGAATAAGTATTCCAAGTTTGGGTTGAATCCCTTTGATAGTATGGAAGTCATTGATGTTTGAAAAAACTTTAACCTTTGTTGCAACGCCGACGCCAACGCGCGGGTGACAGTATAAGCTCTCATTTTCTTCGAAAAGTCGAGCTAAAAAGTATTTTGTATTCATCTATTTTTCTTCAACCCATTACAACAAAAAACAAGATGTGTTAGTGAAACACCAATGCCCAAAAAAGAGTTGTCCGCGGATAACGCAGCTCGCCTATACTGGTGCTTGTCACAAAAACAGCTTAATTTTTCAAAAAGTAGGTCAAATTCCAAGGTCAAGGTCACAAATGTCAAAGGACATGGTATCAAATGAAAGGTCTTGTCAGGAGGTATCCATGTGTGAAATATCATGGCTCTGTCAATAAAAGTGTATGAGATACAGGCCAGGTTTAAGTTTTTTAAAAGTAGGTCAAATTCCAAGGACAAGGTCACAAGGTCAAAGGTCATGGTTCCCAATGAAAGGTCTTGTCAGGAGGTATCTATGTGTGAAATATCAAGGCTGTATCAATAATAGTGCATGAGATATAGGCCAGGTTAAAGTTTTTTAAAAGTATGTCAAGCTCCAAGGTCAAGGTCACAAGGTCAAATGTCATGGTTCCAAATGAAAGGTCTTGGCAGGAGGTATCTATGTGTGAAATATCAAGGCTCTATCTATAATAATGCATGAGATATAAGCCAGGTTAAAGTTTTTTTTAAAAGTAGGTCAAACTACAAGGTCAAGGTAACAAGATCAAATGTCATGGTTCCAAATGAAAGGTCTTGGAAGGAGGTATCCATGTGTGAAATATCAAGGCTGTATCATCAATAGTGCATCAGACATTGGCTAGATTAAAGTTTTTTTAAAAGTAGGTCAAACTCCAAAGTCAAGGTAACTAAATCAAAGGTCATGGTCCCAAATGAAAGGTCTTTTCGGGAGATATTTATGTGTGAAATATCAAGGCTGTATCATTAATAATGCATGAGATATTGGTCAGGTTAATGTTTTTTAAAAGTAGGTCAAACTCCAAGGTCAAGTTCACTAGGTCAAAGGTCATGGTCACTAGGTCAAAGGTCACAAATGAAAGGTCTTGGCAGGAGGTATCCATGTGTGAAATATCAAGGCTGTATCTCAAATAGTGCCCGAGATATAGACCAGGTTAAAGGTTTTTTCAGTGAAGATGCGACGCCGACGTGACGGGACGCGACGCCGACACTATGGCTGTGAAATCAGCTCCCCAGACTTAAAGTCCCGTCTCGCAAAAAAATGCTAATGTTAAGGTTTCATTAAAGTTTTTGGAATGACTAATGGACAGATGGACAAAAAAAAAACAAACAATATACCCCCAATCTTTCGATACAGGGCATAAAAATTTGGACAGCCCCAAATTTAAATATGCTGCAGAAGACAATTTCAAGTGAATGAAAATTTATATTTCTTGGTCTTTCTTGGTAGAAACGTTATCAGAATTACAGAAATTGCTCTTTATAAGTAATTCTTCATTTTCCACAACGTTTTCCATGTGCTTGAACTTGTAAAGGTGTAACCAACAGACCAAATAACCAACACACAAGCTGATTCCTACATCTCATAAAGTAGAAATTGGGGGAGATGGCATAATTACCACACAATGTAGTCTGTACCGCTACATCTTTGGCTGGTTGTCCCACGTATCCGCATTAGGTGAGCTAATTAGAACCAAATTAACCATGGAAACAAAAGGAGAAGCATAAAGCAACTCCTTTGAAGTAAAAACATTGAGCATAACACTGTTTTTCAACAAAAATCTCGTAACTGCAGCTTAAAGAAAGCTGCAGTTACGAGGATTTTGTTGCAAAGTGACAATATTGATAATTACCACATGATGAAGTTTGTACTGCCACATCTTTGGTTGGCCGTCTCAAGTACCCAGATTTAGTAATTTCATCCAGAACATATTGGCATGGACTTTGAGAGTGGAACATCAAATGGTCAACTAATCTGTGCATTGTTGACAGCTTGTCCGGACATTCACCACAAGTGTAAGCGCCATCTTCTTGGTTAAACATTTCATCATCTGACGAAAAGAGGAACAATCCTGTACTTGTTTGATATAACAAATCGTCAGTGTTATTGCAAAAACCTCGTAACTCCAGCCTGAGTAAAGCTGTATGTTACAAGGATTTGCAATAACACCAATGAAATGGTTAATCAATCTGTGCATTTTTTGGAGCTTGTCCGGACATTAACCACAAGTGTACGCGCAATCTTCTTGGTTGAACATTTCGTCATCTGAGGAAAAGAGGAACAATCATTTACTTGTTTGATATACCAAATCGTCAGTGTTATTGCAAAACCTAGTAACTACAGCTTGATTAAAGCAGTAGTTATGAGGATTTGCAATAACACCAATAAAATGGTAACCAATCTGTGCATTGTTAGCAGCTTGTCCAGACATTCCCCACAAGTGTATGCGCCATCTTCTTGGTTGAACATTTCGTCCTCTGAGGAAGAGAGGAAGATCATTTACTTGTTTGATATACTGAATCACCCATGTTATTGCAAAACCTCATAACTACAGCTAAATGTAGCTGTAGTTATGAGGATTTGCAATAGCACCAATAAAATGGTCAACCAATCTGTGCATTTTGGCAGCTTGTCCAAACATTCACCACAAACATACAGGCCATCTTCTTTGGTTATATATAGGTCATCTGGAAAATGGAGAGTACAAATTTTAAACTTTTTCCCTAACAAGACCTGGCTTAACAGTTATCCAAACAACAACAAGATGTGTTTGTGAAACACAAATGTCCCGAAATGGCAAGTTTTCTAAAATGTTAAGTTTTCGTGTAAAGGGTTGATAAGGGTTAACAGATTACCTTGAGGAAGGTCAAATTGCATGAAACAGATAAATGTAATTGAAAGGAAGTTGCATACCTAATTTGAGCTCTGTATGTCAAATACTTTTGGAGAAAAGGCAAATGTTAAGTTTTCAGACAGACAGACGGATGAACACACAAACACTGACGGACAGACAGACATGAGTAAAACATTAATATGCCCAAGATCTTTCGATATGGAGGCATAAAAATATAGGGCAGTCCAACTTGAAAGCTCATGTAAATGATGAAATTGATCTGATAACGATAGGATTTGTATACAATATGGTTCAGAAGATATTGAGGCAACAGGAGAAAATGCTGTTCTCAGCATTTTCTTCTTTTGCCTCAATGTTTTCTCATTTTTTTCATACCAGGTATGTCAAAACCAGGTCTTGTTTGGGAAAGGGTTCATGATTTAGTACAATAAATGGTCCTTCATTCAGTATATTGTTGGCAGGTATGAACCCCCCCCCCCAAGTGTACATGAATGCGTCTTCTAGGGCAATATTCTGTCATCTGGAAATAGGAGACTCAGTGTACAATGGTCTGACCTAACATTGATAGTTTCAATGGGAGTTTATGCCTTTTCAAATGCCAAGTTTGCTTGGCTATCAATAACTTTTTTATCAACTGATTTTTAAAGGGACATATCATTCCAAAATCATTTTTTAAAGTATGTCTTGATGCAAAGATTGGTTATTCTAATGCATGTAAATGCTATCAGTTTTTTGAAGTTGTTATTCATAGGCGAAAAATATGCCTTTAAAGTTGTGACAGAAATGACAAATTACATATAAATCAGAACTGTTGTGGACAACAATTTGATTAAATTTAGCACAAAAATATATATTTCTCGTAAACGGCACAATATTTTGGCTTGAAATTTTTAGAATTTTCAAAAGAAAATAGATTCTATGCTCTTTCAGATGAAACAAGATGTGTTTGTGAAACACAAATGCCCCCGAAATGGTCATTTTTCTAAAATGTTACGTTTTCGTAGAGTAAAGGGTTGATAAGGGTTAACAGATGACTTTGAGTAAGGTCAAATTGCTTGAAACAGATAGATATCATTAAAAGGAAGTTGCATACCAAATTTGAGCTTTGTATGTCAAATACTTTTGGAGAAAAGGCAAAGGTTAAGTTTTTGGACAGACGGACGGACAGATGGGCGGACGGATGGACAGACAGACAGACTGACAGTAGTAAAACAATATGCCCCCAATCTCTCGATACGGGGGCATAAAAATATGATGAAATGTCACTTTAACCCTTTCCCAAACAAGACCTGGTATTCACGTCCCTAACAGAAAAAGGCTTGGGAAAACATTGAGACAAAAGAAGAAACTGCTGATAACCAGTTTCTCCTTTTGTCTCAATATTTTCTATGGAATATTTTACACAAATTCTATCTTAAATAAATTCCATTTTGTAATTTGTGGTAGTTTAAAAAAAACTAGTTTTTGAAGTTGATCACCCTAAAATTTTGGCGTTTGGGAAAGGGTTAAAAGATCTAGCACATCCAGCAAATTCTTGACATGTCCACATTCTCTGCTTTAAGCAGAAATCAAATTTGTTTACACATTAACAGAATTATCGACAAATTTTTTAATTGTTGTGTCACATCTTTCCGTGGTGTGAGAGAGGTTTGGTTTGGTCTATTGGGTTTTTATGCCATTTTCAACTGCTATGGTCATAATGCAGATTCCAATTGTTTCTCATACAAGTTCTATCACAACACCCTAACCGAGCCTCCAGCTGCTCACCAACATAGGTTAACGATATCAAACCATTGGTGAATTTGAACTGATCTAGGAAAGGATTTAAGTGTAAAGAGTTACCATCAATAAAGCTTGTATCATCTGAATCAAATGATCCCAAATCCAGTTCTTCCCCAACTGTATCACAAGACATGTCCAATCCTATATTGTCTACATATCCTGTAAAAGAGCGATAAATAGTGGTCACATTTAGTTGTAATATTGTTATATCTAATAAACTACACACTATAACCCTCTCCCAAACAAGACGTGGTCTTGACGTCCCTTAAAATAAAAGCTTGGGAAAACATTGAGTCAAAAGAAGAAACTGCTGAACCAGCAGTTTCTCCATTTGGCTCAATATTTTCTTTGCTATATTGTACACAAATCCCTTCCTTTTTAACATCAATTGTTTTGTCCACAGCAGCTTTTACATAGGACTGCCCTTACCATTTTGTCGTTTGGTAAAGGGTTAAGCTTATTCGAAGATGTTACAGACTACAATTTCAAAGAATGTAATTTAACATTTCTGGTGTCTCTGGGTAGAAAACATTGTGGAAAATGATGAAATTGCTTGTCACAAGCAATTTCTTGATTTTCCACAATATTTCTAGAGAACTTTGTCCTGTTTTTGGGCGTAAAAATGTGTCAAATAGACTCGACAATACACCTAGGCCTTCAACATTAAAAACCATCTGGTTACGCTCCTGAGCTGTGGCACTTTGGCTCTTTCGAGTTGATGCCTTAGTTTCCGTAATTGTCTCCCTAACAGGAAGGACTTGGAAAAACATTGATAACAAGATGTGTTTGTGAAACACCAATGCCCCCGAAATTGCCATTTTTCTAAAATGTTAAGTTTTTGTGTAAAGCCTTTAAGGGTTGATACGGCTAATAACAGATGACCTTGAGGGAGGGAAAATTGCATGGAACAGATAGATATTATTGACAGGAAGTTGCATACCAAATACTTTAGGACAAAAGACAAATGTTAAGTTTTCAGAGAGACAGACAGACAGACAGATGGATGGACAGACAGATAGACAGACGGACATGAGTAAAACAATATGACCCCGCTCTCTCGATACAGGGGCATAAAAATGCATGAAATCACTCCTCCAACTAATTTATCAGGCCATAACTAGCTTTTGCCCTTTTTAGACTCAATGTTTTCATTGCTATATTGAAGTCTAATCATATCTTCATGAAAATCCATTTCGTTAACCGCAACTCCTTCCAAATTGAAGTTAACCCTTTCCCAAACAAGATTGGCTTTTGACGTCCCTGATAGAAATGGATTGGGAAAACATTGAAACAAAAGAAGAAACTGCTGATAACCAGCAGTTTCTCCTTTTGTCTCAATATTTTCTGTGCCATGTTATACACAAATCCTATCTTTAATAACATCCATTTTGTCATTTGTGGCAGTTCAAGGGGACCACCCTAAAAATCTGCCGTTTGGGAAAGGGTTAAGAAAGGGTTTAATTGCCTTTTTATCAAACTTGATTTGTCTATGTCTGCGTTATCTGCCTTACCTCTCTCTTCTAATAGTTTATGGTAACAACGATCTACAGCCTTGGCAATTTGGCTTTCTCCAGAGATAATGACTTAGCTTCCTAAATGGTCTACCTAATTTAAAGGCTTATAAAAACAATGAGACAAAAGAAGAAAATGCTGATAATCAGCATTTTCTCCTTTTGCCTCATTGTTTTCATTGCTATATTGAAGACTAATCATAATGATCTGCATGAAAATC